>PVLA01003115.1:0-229179 GCA_004027455.1 Hydrochoerus hydrochaeris
AGAGAGAGAGAGAGAGAGAGAGAGAGAGAGAGACCAGACAGGTACCCAGTGGCCTTGGGACTTGCACTGAGACCAAAAAAAGCACTGACAGGCAAGACACAGAGAGAAAGCCAAGTCCACAAACACGAAGCTCCCTCTCCCCAGGGTACAGGGGAAGCAGAGGGACTAATTTGAAAGCAGGATGTACTCACCCCTGTGCACTGACATAAAACACTTACATACATGTGCATGAGCCCTAGAGTCACTGCATTATTTCCTCTAGGGTCACTACAAAGTACAACAGATATCCACAGCCCCCTTACTAACTCTAAACTAACCAAAAATAAGGCACCCCCTGGCTGGCTAGCCAGCCACCCCAAAGATAAGACCTTCAAAGCTACATCAAGGACAAGTAAACAAACAGAAAAAAGCTGTCCACGGTCCATGGGAAGAACTGATGTCAGGCAAGGTGCCCCAAAGCCAATCCGGTCATGACAAGTTTTGGGTGGAGAAGAAAGAGTCACATGCCCCACCCATCAAAATAGCTGAGAACAAAGGGCCCAGGGTTTCCCAATCCTTCCTGAGGTCCCTCCCTGACTCTTTCTTATCAAAGTAGCTCTCCATCTTCTTTCTCCCCCTTCTTCTTTTTTTCTTTATAAATAAAATGTCTTCCTTTCATTAAACTTTATCTAATTTATTCCTGGGGCCCTGTTACCATCCTGATAGGCTGTTTGGACTACAGGACAGTAGAGGGAAATAGGGAGCCCTGGGCAGCTTAGTGACGAGAGGCGAAGGAAAGGCTCCCAGCTATGAAGGCTTTGCAGTTTGATGTGATGCTGGGAGGTGGGGAAGGAGGTGACAACCTGGGCAGAGGCGTGAGCATGTGAGGCCCAGGAGCTACAGCAACTTGTTGTCACAGGAGGGAATAAAATGGATCAAAGTGTCCAGGATTATTCTTTAGGGTCTAATATTTCCTCTGAAAATTTGTCTCAAAATCAATAGGCTTAAAAGAGCTTTTTCCTTTAAAGAAAAATGATAGCCCATCTCAGCAAATCAGACAATATATTCTCTTGCATATTTATGAATGCTAAGCTTCCCTCCAAAATCGTCTCTGTCATCTTATTAGATGGTCATTAGAGTTTTAAGAAAGCAGCTCAAAGCTTCACCTGGCAGATTTCCTGGGACTTTCTTTTTCTCCTGGAAAGTATATTGATTTCTCCAAACTCACTGATTCTCCTCCTGAAATTACTATTCATCTCTTGCCCTGCTGTCTCAGACAGGAAAAAGCAAAGCCAAAGGCCAACACTCTAACCCCCCTCTGCCCAGCACTCAGTCAGCAGCCAGCCAAGGAATTTGGACCAGGTTCTCTGTGGCCACATCAGGAATTTCAATGATAAGCAAGGCTGTGATTCATGTACCCAGCCTGTCGGGACAGGCTAAGGTGATCCTCTGCTGCTATGCAGATTGTAGCCTCCTGATAAAATCTGAAAAATCCCGACATGCGTGGTGACCGTCACAGAGATAAAGGTTTAGGGCAAGAGTCGTCAAGCTACAGGAGCATGGATCAGAGCGCCTGAGGAAAATGCACTGACATGTCCATTCATGTCCACCTTTAGAATCTGCTCCAGTGGACCTAGAATGTGGCTCTAGACTTCTCTTCCTCTTTCTGTTTGTCTTTTGTTTGAAATGTCCTAGGTAATTCTGACGCTTAGGAGATTTATAGGCTACACACACTGAGATTCACTGAAAGGTTTGGGGCTGTCAAGGGTTTAGAAAAGACGATGGGGTGGGAATTGTAGCCTAATAAAGTCACATACGGCATATGTGATGATGGTTTGGTCAACAGCAGGGAACACAGATGGGCACTCCCCGTGAGATTACAGCAGAGTTAAACATTCCTATGACTCAGAGAACACAAGGCCAGAAGAAAGAGACAGACACTACGGAAGAGAAAGAAAAAGAATCCCCAAGAAAACTCACAAGAAGGGGTATAGATAGCAGTAATTCTGGAGAACCTGGCAGGCTCCTTAAAATCTTTGAAAACATTGATCCAGCACCCAAAGATTTCCTTAACAGGACCGATCACAGTGTAATATCGGCTTACAAGGACATCTACAAAAAAAAAAAGAAACAAACAAACTAAGCAAGCCACTGTGGATGTATTTCTGAAGAGTAAACATATCTCAAGAAGAGCCCTGGGCAGGAGGATGCCAGACCACCATACTGGCACAAGAGGAGAGGACAGCTCCAGGCGTTTTACTGCTCCCCCAGACCTTGCAGGGACAAGATGTGGAGGTGGATGATAGGGATTTCATAATCCTGACCTGTGCAGGCCTAGTCACAGATGTGTTTGTCTTAGTGTTTAACAAAAAAGTTTTTTTAAAAAAGGAAGAAGGTGACCATAAAAAATATTTTTGCACAGCCATACAAATGTGTTTGTGTCCCAAGTGTTATTACAAGAGTCGAAAAGTTTACTTTTAAAACTCGCAAAGTAAACATTACAGCAAGCCAAGGTGAATTTTCTTTTATTAAGAAAATTATCTTTGCCCATGCAGCACAGCCTAGCTCTGCACTGCTCTCATAAAGCACTGTCCTGGGGGCCGCTCCTCCCTCCCTCCCTCCCTGACTCACTCGGATCCAGGTCCAGTCCTGCGGGCTCCCTGCCATCATTTATCCTCTGCACTGCACTCTTCCTGTGCCTTTTCTCTGTTTAGACACACAGACACGTATCACAGTGGTACAGTTGCCCGCTGCACAGGTTTGTGGCCTGGGAATCCCAGGTTGTACCATGGAGGCTGTGGCACCCTGGTTTATGTAGGGACCCTCACAAAGCCACGCCACCTAATGTAATTCTCAGAACATAGGCTTAGGGATCACAAAACTGTTGCCAGTGTAACTTTGTGACAGCCTGGAATTGTACAAAGGCTTGTGGGTGTTATGGTTCTGTTGAGTCTGCACACACATCCAGGGTGGCTGCGAGCCATGGATACTGATAGCTGAGCCCTCTTTGATTTTATTTGTTTGGGTTTTCGGCAGTACTGGGCACTGAACCCAGGCCCGCTGTATCGAGCTACATCCCCAGTCATTTATTTATTTATTTATTTATTTATTTATTTATTTATTTATTTCCCTTTGAGACAGAGTCTCACTAAATTGTTAAATTTGGGCTGGGTTCAAACTTGGTGATTCTCCTGCCTCAGCCTCCCAGAGTGCTGGGTACAGGCAAAGTGATACCACACCAGGAGCCCTCTGTTAGGTGCTGATAGAGGGCTCCCATAGACTTCCTTGCCACACCTTAGCAGGACTAAGGCTACTTCCCCTTCCTGCTGTCTGGGTAGCATTCTGAGTCCATAAAGGGGTCTGGGACAGATGCTGGGTTGGTGGGCACCGCTCTGCAGGGAAAGGGTTTGAAGCTCAGAGAATGGAGCCTCAGCTCCCAGACCCTGACTCCTGCAAGGCGCGGCCCCCAGGGAGCGACAGATTGGTGCAGGGCCCAGACGCCCAGCCCCCTACCACAGGGGTGACGTGGGTCAGAAGACGGAGGGGTGGGGTTTGGGTTCGCTTGGTCCCTCTGAGTACCCCTGTGTCCTCCCTGCTCTGTGTGGTGCGTCGGGCACATCCCGGTCAAAACCAGCACCAAAATCCACAGCAGCGACAAAAGCAGCTACAACAATAATACTAATGGTTTCTATTCTGCCAGGGTGCTAAGAAAATTGAAAGAGATATTCACATAAGAAGACTTTGAGCTGGGTGTGATGGCGCAATCCTGCAACCCCAGCACCAGGGAGGCTGAGGCAGGAAGATCGCTGTGAGCTTGAGGCCAGTTTGGGCAACATGATGCCAAAACAAAAATGAAACACAAATACAACTTAAGCTAAAAAGCACATTTCACCATCTCAAAGACAACTGAAATTGCCAACTCTAAAACTGTGATTCATAGTATAAATTACTAAAGGATTAAGTCTTACAAAGAACTCAAATCGGATACACAAGTAATGTCCGCCACTCATAGGTTCAGAAAGAGAGGCCCGCGAAAACTGACATGCACAGGTGGCTTTGCCTTCAACAAAAGTCCCAGACTGGTTAGGATGGGAAGGAGTCGAGGGACCCTGAGCTGCACCCCGGTATGCGGCACGCCCGCTCTGTGCTTCCTGGCTCACAGGGAAACCCCAGAGAACTGAGGAAGCAAAACAACCCAACGCAAACCGTTAAACCAGTTTGTTCCCTTTCTTGCTACTGGGTCACAGAAGGGATGGTCAGTGGGAATGAAAACCAAAGGCTACACACGTGTGCTGGGCCACCCCAGAAAGCTCCACATCGTTTTCCCACAATGGACGACTATCAACATCGTGATTTCCTGCAAAGCCGTAGAAACTATGTGAAACATTCACTTCCGATGTGGAAAAACCATTTTAAAAGGCAATGTTTAGATATCTGGACACCTTAAAGCTTCAAACTTTAACTGACGTTGCTGATTCATTTTGGGCGCAGCTTTAACTTGGTCTTAAAATTCTCAGGTGGTCCAAAGTAGAAATCTTGGAGGCAAAAATACTCAGTTCCAGATAAGTGAACAAAAATCAAGACATTAACTCAAGTCAGAGTAGGCTGGATTATCAAACAATAACAGACGTGAGGAGTTGGGCTAGATTATTTTTAAAGGGGTACAGGATTGTTGGTCAAAATACCTTCATAGGGACAAAGAGTCTACCTAGATGTCATATAGGAAGCAGGGCATGAACCCAAGATACTTGGTTCATTTTGCCCAGCCAAAATCAAGTGAACAAGGACACAGATGGGTCAAGTTCACTTAGTAAGATTATGGAAATCGGAAGCAAGAGAGACATTTAACATGCCCGTGCTAGGGTGAAACCAGAACAAAACAGTCTCCACTATGCAGAACACAAGCCCTGAGTGCACTACCTGCAGCGACCTGTACGTCCCCGTGTGGACTAAGGATTCTCCACCTACCATGCGGACATTAACTCCTGCCAACTCCTTTGCTTCCCTGTGGAAAATCTCAGCAGCAAAGCACATCTAAGAAATATGAACTGCTGAGCATCTGGTACTTGGGAAGGGTGACAGCCAAGGTGGTTTGGTGGGTATCATACTTTTGAAGCTCTAGAAACCCTCAGACACTGTGAGCCTCCCTCCATTACGTTGTAAAATTCCCAGGAAAATTTCTGGTAATTCCAGGTTTATTCCTGGGTCAATCAAGTATTTCTTGGAGTGAAAGTGGGAGAGAGGGTGTTGGATAGCAAAATAAGGGCTTTATTTCTTGGGGCTATTTCCTGATTGAGAGGAACTGTTGGGATCAGGACAGTAATTCTGACTGGAGTTTCCATAAAGTTTAAAACATCATTCATTCATTCATTTACTGAGACAGCATATCACAGTAACTTGGTTCAGAATACAAGGCCAGGGCCCAGTGCTTGAGATCATTATTGGCTCTGTGGGTCCCTAACACTGCCACCCACTCTTCATCTGTCAGAGCAGTTCACTAGAGCACCCACATCACAGGACAATTTGTGTTAATGGCACATCATGGGCACTCAACAACGTCTACTTAGTGTTATTATTCAGTCAAAATATTTTAATGAGCACTCACTGTAAGCCAACTACCATGTGAGTTCTCTATCATCCCGTAGCACAAATCTACCCTTCCACCTGGCAGACAATCCCATCCCAGTCGTCTTCCTGCGCTCTCTTCCCGAAGGCCCACTTCCGAGTCTGCAGCTCAGCTCTGCCTCCTGAACACCTGTCAGCCACTTCCCTCCTCTCCACTCCTTGCCATCAGCGTGTGGGACTCCAGCCTTCCTTAATGTCTCCTCTCAGATGTGACAGGAATTCCCTAAGGGCAATGCCATGCTCGCCTAATCTAGCCTATGATTTCTCTATTCCAAGCTTCCAAAAATCACGCACTGACAATACTCATTTGCTCAAAGGCTTTGGGAGGATAAAACCACAGCTCATGTGTGGCATGGAGGCCTTTGCAGTGCAGCCCTGCCCGTCTCTCCAGCCTCCCCCACTCCTCCCCTCCTGCCCACATGGGCTAGGCTGCAGATTCCTGACCACCCAATGCTGGTTCCCTCCTCCGTGTGTGCTGTTCTTTCTGCTTGGTCTCCTGCCCTTCCACCCGCTAGGCAACTCCTCCTTCTCCTCCTCCTCTGTTAAAGGTCTTTCTCTAATCGCTGAATACTTCCTGACACTTGTCAGAGTCAGGCCTATGCCAAGCTCGGGGAATATAATACCCAACAACCCACCCCATCCTTCCTTTCTCTTATGGCAATTAACTTTGAAGCTCTTGAAGGAGAAAGAAAAATGGACACTAAGATTCAAACTTAGCACTAGTTCCTTTGCTAGTTGGATTTTTTGGATAATTGGGAAAATTTAATACGCAGTAGTGCCCTTTTGCTTTTGGGAGGTTCACCCCAGGACCTCCTAGGGGATACCTGAAAATGGATACATACACACATACCTGTGATAAACTTTAACTTACAAACTAGACACTGTAAGAGAGTAACAACTAATAAAAAATTTTGAAGAATTTTAACAACATAGTACAGTAAAAACTATGTGAGCACCGTCTTTTTCTCTGACAGTGCCTTATTATTTGTGGAATGTCTATTTGATATTTTGAACCTCTGTGGACCTTGGGGTAGAAGAAGTAATGGAAAGCAAACTTTAGATAAGGAGGTCTGCTGATTAAAAGCAGGGAACCCGAAGTTGCTTGAATAGAGTGCGCTAAAGGTATAGAGCACTAATTAGTCCATCTAGGTTTTCAAACAGCACACAGGTAAAAGCTCTTGCAGTTGACTAGGGGTAATAATAGCCTGGGTTTATTTTTACATGGTCATTAAATCACATGAAATACGGTTAATCAAACATCTCAAAAATATGTCTCTTTAAAATATTTTAAGTGGCTGTAGAAGGAAGAATAGGGCGCCCACAAGGGCAAACTCTTTCAGCAAGGATCCTGCACATTCCAAATCCCACATGTGCAGCAGCATCGAACGGGAACAGAAATTCCACCCTGGTTGTAGACGTGTCACGACACCACCCCCATTACAGTGGGGTTTGCAGTGCACCTGCTGGCCTTTGGTGAATCTCTAAGGCCTTGTGGGCAGCCTCCTTTCTTGTTCCTGGCTGTGTACCAGTGCTCAGTGTCGAGGTAGGCACAGGAAGGTGGCAGGCACCTGCTGTGCAGGCCGGACTCAGCTCCAGTCAGATGCGGTCCCCTGTCTACTGTCCCCATCCAGCCACGACGGGAGCTGTCTGCTCAAACACTCGAACCTCTCAACTCCAACAGGCAGCCACTTTTTAAAAAAACATTTCAAGTGGTTTTAGCACCAATTCAGTAAAGACAAACTCTCCAAAATATTTTGCTTTCAGAGAGCACCTTATGACGTGAATTGACATATTTCTACCATGCAGTGAAAATAACAGCAAAATGGTTATTGAACAATGAAGTTAATGTTCTCTCGGTTTTCTGTTGCAAAGCACACAGTCTTCAGGGTTACTATCTGAGATCAGCCTGGTGACCCCAGCTGGTCTGTTGTCCTATCTGGCACTTTAGGAAACTAAAAACTTGAACTGCTACTTACTACACCCCAGATCCAGTTGGGCAGCCCCGGTCACCTTCCCACCTAGAGTCTTATTTTAAATACAAAGACAGCAAACCTTGCTTTCCAAAAGGTGATTAGCAAAGTCTCACAATTAAGACAGCAGCCCTGTGACTCATTTTTGGATGCCCGTGTGGAAACAACTCCTCCCTTTGCTGAGAAACGACCTCGAATATGACAGGAAGTCACTGGAGAGCAGAAAATGAGAGAATTCCCTCCTGGGGTAGCACAGTTCTCTTTGGTGCTATTCTAGCCTTCTTTGAAAAAGGAAAAAAAGAGGCAAGAAAGAAAAGAAAATGAAATCGTGGGAACAGTTTCAAGGCGGTACTAATGTCTCTACTTCCTGGCTCAGGTCACAGTTGGGGTCAGGTTAGAAGCACCCATTCTGGTGTTTTTGAGAAAGTGGGCCTGAATAGGAAGTGAAGAGATGATCAAGCTGAAATAAAGTCCCATTTAAAAACCAAACTAAACCAAATGAAACCCAACACACACACGTGCACACGTGCACAAACACGTACACACACACACCAAACGAGTGACCTGGGCGTGGTAGTGCACGCTTGTCTTCCCAGTTGCTGGAGAGGCTGAGGCAGGTGGATCACAAGTTGTAGGTCAGCCTGGTCAACTTAGCGAGCCCCTGCCTCAGAAGTAAAATAAAATATAAAATATAAAAGAAATGGGATGGAGCTCAGTGGTTGCGCGCTTGCCTATCCTGTGCGTGTGTAAGGCTCAAAGGCCAATGGCCAGGGGCAGAAAGGGGAGGGAAAAGAAGAAGAAAGAAAAGAAAAGAAGGGAGAGGAGCAGAAGAAAAGCGGTCTTAGGTGGACACTTTAAAAAGTCAATTCATCAACAGGTAGCTGTGTAATAATTACCGTGAATCCTCAGTCCCACGCCCTCCAAAATTCACGGAATTTTGGAATCCAAGGCGATCCGCCTCCGCCTGAGCGCGGTGCCGCGCCCGGTCCGCAGAGGCGCGAGGCCCCGGGCAGGTGCGGCGCCCCCGGGGCTCGGCCTGGGCTCCCCAGCCCGGGAGGGAACCCGTGAGCGCGGAGAGAGGACGCGCCGGCACCGGGGCGAGCAGCGTGCGAGGCCAGCGTCCGGCGATGCGCTCGGAAACCCCCGGCCGGCGCGCGCGAGGCTCCGCCCCGGGACGGCGGCGCCGGGGTCCGGGGTCCGGGGTCCGGGGTCCGGGGTCCGGGGTCCGGGGTCCGGGGTCCGGGGTCCGGGGTCCGGGGTCCGGGGTCCGGGGTCCGGGGCGCGGGGCGGGCCGGGCGGAGGGGCGCTCGGCGGCCGGGGCGCCGCGAGTCCTCGTTCCGCTCCCGCCGAGGCGCCGGACTTCCCCGGGGAAAGCCCGCCGCGCGGGTGACATTTCAGCCCCGGCGCTTCCGCGGCCGTCGCCGGCGTGGGTGTGGCTGCGGCTGCGGGGCGCGGAGCGAGGCGAGGCCGGGGCGCGCCGCCTTCCCAGAACTGGCTGCTGGGCGCACCCTCCGCGCTCCCCACGCCCTCCCGGGGCCTTCACCCCGCCGCCCAGGCGGCGCCCGCGGGCCTCGGGCCCCGCTGCTGCCCCCGCCGCGCCCGCAGAGTCCTGCACCCGAGGCCGCCCCGGCCGGCGGCCGCACCGCCCAGACCCGCCACGACCGCGCCCTCGGGCCCTGGCACTGCAGAGAGGAGAGGACCAGAGAAAGCTGCCTCGTGGGGGGTAGGGGACACCTTGGAAAACAGGGCTCAGCTTTAAAGTAAGAAAGCTACCAAAAAGGGGGGAAAGAGTACCCCACGGTGATGGAGGAGAAGGAAAGAGACCAGCCAAGCGAAAGAGCTGCCAGTGCCCAAAGCTACAGTAAGTTAAAGAGCAAAGTAGCATAGATTTCAGCTGAGACTGAGACGCACCCCTGAGTCTGCAGTGACAGGAGTCAAGGATTGCGCGGGGAGGAGGTGAAACTTCCACAGAGAATGCTGAATAATTATATAGTACCAGGTCCCCATGATCGGTGTAGTCACTCTGTTCTTCAGTCCTGTACTAATAAAAATACATAATAATTCAGAAGTCACAGCCGCCCCACTCTCTACCTGTGGGCTGTGTGCACATAGTGACTGCCTCCAAGAAAGAACAGTGTGGGAAGGAGAAAGTAGCTTCGCAGCTGAGGAAGCCGCCGCAGTCCTTACCTCATCCAGGAGCTCAAGGTCCCCCTGAGCAGTCCTGTGTCACACTGATGTTCCTCAGAACCTCTCATGGGGCGGTGGAGAAGGCGCTTCCCCTGTGTGGCTGTGCTCTGAAAAACCTGCCATCCTAGTCTCACCATCCGAAAAGTATCAAATTCCAAGACTGGCAAATCCTTATAAAGTATCTAACCAACATTCCTCAGAGCTGTCAAGGTCATCAAAAACCCAGGAAAGTCTGAAAATTTGCCACAGCCTAGGGAATCCGGAGGGAACCTGAAAGCCAAATTAAAGAAATATCTAGGATGGCACTTAGGGGCAGACAAAGGACATTAAGTCAAAACCGAGGAAAACTGAGCAAGTATGAACTTCTGTTGGTAATAAAGTATCCAGGGGACAATGAGTGACCCAGGTGGATGGAAGATGATAAAAAATGAGGGCCTGGGAACTGGGTTTATGGAAATTCTCCATACCATCTTTGCAAAAAAAAAAAAATTGTTTTTTGTAAATCTAAAACTGTTCCTAAAATTATCTTTAAAAGACAAATAAGAGGGATGAGTGATAGCATTTTAAAAATGGGCTTACTGCAAAGACCTGTCAGATAAGAAAACCATTGCGGGAGGAAACAGTGTGGGTATTTGGATTAAGACCATGTCCAGTTTAGCCTGCTGGGCTTCCTGGAGAGACCTCTGCGGGGGCGTGTAGGAAGAGTGGGGCGGCGAGTAAGGGGCGCCCGCTGCTAATGGTGGATAATAGAGAACAGGGCTTTAGTGGTCACAGTAGTGTTTTACTTTTACCTTTAGGTGGGAGACTGAAGAATTCTGAGCAGAAAAGCAATGTGATGTTTCTCCCCACCATTGTGTTTGGGATAAATTAAGGGATAACAATGAAAGCCAATCAACAAATTAGGCCGCTGTGGCAATTGTGTATGTTGCCTTGACTCCCGCAGAGTTTCCAAATATTGGGTTGCAGGTTGCTCTCTGCGGGCCCAGCAAGGTGCTTTTGGGTGAGATTAACAGCTGAATTGGGAGGATGAGTAAAAACCGTTGGCCCTTCTCAGAGCACAAGAGGAGGAGCTAGCCTCACCCAACCCAGGGAAGGCCTGAGCAGAACAGAAAGGCAGGCTACTGTCTCTCTGCCGGACAATCTTTGGGTGTGAGTCTTCAGTCTTGTCCTCTCTTTGAACTTGGACTCAGACGCAACATTGGCTCTCCAATGTTGTGTCTGAGTTGTGGCTGGTTGCGTTATCTTGGGACTATTCACCTTTTTTAACTGTTGTTTTTCGCTTTGTTTTGTTTTTTATTTTTGTACCATGGATCAAACTCACAACCTTGCGCTTGCCAGGCGTACACTTGTGCTGCTGAGCTATATCCCCAGCCCAGTTTCTGAAACTGTGGGAGCCAGTTCCTAGTGGTCTATATTGCACATACATTAGGTATCTACCCTGCCTATTTTTCTGTTTCTCTGGAGAATCTTGACTAATAAGAAGCCAGAGCAGTGAGGATGGCAAGAACAGGCAGGTTCTGCACATGTCCACGAGCAAAGACTGGCAGGAATTGCTGATGTAAGGGAGGGAGAACATGAGGGACAAACAGGAGTCAAAGAGCAAGGTTTTACCCACAGCAACGAAATAAAAGCTGCTTCTTATGCTGGGGTGGGGGGACTCTCTGAGAAATAGAAGAGAGTGTGTATGGGGGGGCACCTGGTGAGTTTCATATCTTGACATTTTCTGTTTGTAGTTGTCATTGTCAAAAGGCGGCTAGTTAGATGAGTCTGGGATGCCAATACAAATTTAGAAGTCCTCAGCACATGGATGGCATGCGACTAAAACTGATTGGTCTGAAGTCTGAGCCCCAGTCTACAGTTCAGAGGCCAGGAAGATAGAAGAATAAAGAAAGGAGAATGAGAAGACGTGCTTAGTGAGGTAAGAGGTGAGCCAAGAGAACATGAG
This sequence comes from Hydrochoerus hydrochaeris, assembly GCA_004027455.1. Classification (NCBI taxonomy): domain Eukaryota; kingdom Metazoa; phylum Chordata; class Mammalia; order Rodentia; family Hydrochaeridae; genus Hydrochoerus; species Hydrochoerus hydrochaeris. Next base: position 11,707 of record PVLA01003115.1, read on the forward strand.
ATTTCAGAGGCCACATGAAAATAGATTTCAAGAAAGAATTTGCTGGGCGTGGTGGTGCGATCCTGTAATCCTATCATTCTTGGAGGCTGAGGAAGGAGGATCCCAGGTTGGGGCCCAGCCTGGAAAACTTAGCAAAACCCTGTCTCAAAATTAAAGAAATGACTGGGGATGTAGCTTAGCGTGAGTTCAATTTTCAGTACTGGAAGAAAAAGAGAAAGAAAGAGAAAAAAAAAAGGAAGGGAGGGGAAAAAACAGTGATTCGCTCTATTAAATGCCTCTAAAGGACAAAAAGTTAGAGCTGAAAAATGAAACAACTGGTTTGTCAAATTTGATAAGAAGGGTTTGAGTGTTGGGGTGACCGTAGCCTATTTGGAGTAGGCCCAGAGAGACGAAAAAGAGTGAACAGAGACCAAGCAAAGGAGCTGCAGCTAGAAGGAAGCAGAGAAGCAGCGTTTGAAGAAGGTTTTTGTGATCAAACGCTCCTTGGTGTGGAGCAGAAGGGGAAGAAAGGGTGACAATGCGCGGGGACTTGAGGAATACTCGCTAGGGCGAAGCTCCTGGCAGTTGAGCAGGGCTGGCTCCAGGGCACAGCGTACAGGTCGGCTTCAGCAGGAGGCAGACTCTGGGCACGCGGAGGCCGGAACCTACCTCATCCGTAGACTATGAAACCAGGCCACTCGCCAAGAGTGAGGAGAGGGGAGGATGCTTGAAAAGTGAGGAAGAGCATGAAGTCGTTGTCTAGGACAGTGGAAAAGGAAATGGACTTTGATTAGGATGGATTCGGGACAGGGATCATGAATCTAACAGGAGGCCAGCTGGTTTGGCCACCTGTGTGTTCTCACCAGCCTCACTTATTTACTTGGGTGCAAATAAAACTAGGTGAGAGTCTAGAACAGGTGTAGAACAACCTACATTTGAAATTGCCAGCTGATGGAGAAGAGAGAGGACTGAGGATGTATGTAAGAAAATGATCCTATTAAAAAATGTCTTCCAGGCCTGCCAGGAAAGGACATAAATGATGGCCCTGAGGTAAGATGCAAAGGCATGAGAGGATCAAAGGATTGAGTGATCGGGGGATGAAGAAATCATGGCAGCTGCGGGGAGAGATTCTTGGGGAAATGCGAGATGGTTGTCGCAGAGTGGGCTGCTTGAGCTGGGGACATGGAAACAGACAGGTGTGATAATGGCAAAGTTTAGAGCACAGTCCATCTGAATTCCTCTCTACACCCCATTGGCCCACCCACCACCAAGGCCCCAGGCTGGTCTTCTGGGTTTGTAAGTTATTCTTGCAGGTCGACTCTCACCTTTAATCTAGTCAGACTTTTAGAGAGATGGGGACGACAGGGACCTTGGGGCAAAGCCTGGATAAAACAGGGTCCTCATGTGGAGAAGGCTGTGACTGCGGCATGAGGGCTCCCAGCGGGCAGCACCTTCTGGACACGACTGGCTTTCCTAATTTTGAGAGCTTAAAAGTCCACCAGCTCTCAGGGGTGAAAGGTCATGTAACCCAGCTGCCCATCGAGTGGTGTTCAGCAACCCCAAAGCCTTGCTTAACTCTCTCCTGTCCTCTCCTATTCTCTCCCCTCTCCTCCCCTCCTGTCCCTTAGAACTGTGGCAACCACCAGTCCACTGTTTCTGTGCATTTACCTCTCAGTGCCTCATCTAAGTGGCATCGTAGACTATGTGTCCTCTTGTGACTGGCTTATTTAACACCATGTCTTTAATCTTCACCCACATTACAGCAAGCGTCAGAATTCCCTTCCTTCTTAATCTTATAATAATAATATCCCACCGTGTGTGTCAGGCTTTGTTTACCCACCCATCTGTCTGGGAATCCTTGTGGTACTGTCACCTTTTAGCTGTTGTGAATAATGCTGCTAAGAGCAGGGGTGCAAACATCTCTCTTGGGGGGCCTCTGCTCTCATTTCTTCTGAGTATACACCCAGAGGCCAAACAAGTGGGTCACATGGTGACTATATGTTTAAATTTTCATAGAATCATCAAAACGTTTTCTGCTGCACCAGTGTGCATTCATAGTAGCAGGGCGCAAAGGTTAGTTCCTCCACCCACCTCTAACACTTGTTTATTTCATAGCCTGTGTTCCGTTTGATACTCTGCAGGGCACACAGTGTTGTGCTAATAAAAAAAAAAAAGTGTCTGCTGTTACCACCCTTGAAAGTGGAAATGAGGGTAAATGAAGGTGCTGGAGCTCAGGAGTCCCAGCCCACACAGCTTGTCCTCAGTCTTCGTGATGCCTTCCCAAAGCTACATGTGGCTAATTAAATGTAATTAACGTGAGAGAAATTTAAAATTCAGCCCCAGTCTCATAAGCAGCCCTCCCAAGTGCTTAATCTTCCTCCTCACGAGTGGCTCCTGTATGGGACAGTGCAGAATAGAACATTTATTTTACTGCACATGGTTCTCCAGCTGTCATATTGGATAGTTTTCTAGATCCTGATGGCCACCTCTACCCTGACCCACAAATAATACCTGCTTTTCCAGAGCTGGCTAGGTTAAAATTTAGGTTGAAGCTCTTTAGCGCATGGGGAAAATAGGCTGCTCAAAAATCTATGGCTCTTTTGCATGTCAGTGCCTACACTGTAGGCTCTCCCATTTTTCTGTTGAAATGGGATACTTGGTCATACAGTGGTTCTGTAGCTAGCTGTCAATGACAGGCTTCAGGAATGCAAGCCTAGGAAATTATCCCAGGCTTTCTCTGCCTCATTTGACTCATCCCTTGGATTGTAGCTTTCAAACTGGCAACATAGTGTCTGTTTCACTACCTTTACTCCAAGTCCAGTGCAGTAGGCAGGCAGCACACTGCAGACACTTAATAAGTATTTGTTGAAACAGGAATGGATACATGATCTAAGAAACACTGAGCCCAGGGCCTTGAGATAGGCCCTCAGACAGAATGAGATTTAGAAACCTCTCTTTAGCTCTCCTATAGCAAATTTCTTTAATTTTTACAGAACATAGATTTTAAACTCTTGTGTTCTCCTCTGATGTTCTTTCCCTGTGGTTCAAAAACAAAAACAACAACAACAACAAATACACCTTAAAACTTAACTCCTGGAAGGATCTTGCCTAATGCATTGTTATAAAACCGCAACTCCCTTTTATAAACTTGTCAACTGTGACTGCACTGAGAAAAATCAATCTTGGGTTTTATAATGCCGGCATTTAGCGTTGCTTCTCCTCCAGACCCACTTCCCTCCTACCACTCTGCTGTCTAGATTGGGAGGCTGATCTGATAGTTTGTACAACAGGCCCTGTCGCTTTCCTTGGGCTTAGCCAGAGATTGCTCCGGCAAGAAAGAAGAGGAGCTGGGCGTGGTGGCTCATGCCTGTAATCCCAGCCCCCTGGAAGGCTGAGGCAGGAGGATTGCTATTTGAGGCCAGCCTGGGCTAGCACCAGGTTGAAGGCAGCCTGAACTTACATAGTGAGATCCTGTCTCAAAAAGAGAAAGAAAGAAAGAAAGAAAGAAAGAAAGAAAGAAAGAAAGAAAGAAAGAAAGAAAGGAAGCCCTGAGCTCGGAGAATGTATTCCAAGCAGAAGGCCACAGTTAACTCTAGGTGATCTTTCTATGTGATGCTCCATCTTAGCTCCAGATACCTTATTTATGATTTTCAGCATAAGATTCCACTTCAATTCTGTCTACACTGTCCATATCTTTATCATAGTCAGTTTATATTTATAAATTCTGTTTGAAGTATTGAAAATTACATACCTAAATCCCATCCCTGAAAACTATATAACCACAATCTTTGCAAAAATATCCCCGATGATATTATTACATACTTAGTTCAATCCATGGGTTGGCTTTATGAAGAAACCATCTTATATATCATAAATTTTTCTCCAGTACATCCAGACTAGAAACATATTCTTAGGTTCACAGGCAAAGCACTGTAACATTTCATTTAATTCTCATCCCAAATTTTGAAAGTGTACACACTCAACCCCATTTGACAGAGGGGTAAACTGAACCTTAAAGTGCCTTGTCCACCATCCAAGCATGATTATACAGAAGATTTTAGATTTAAATCTCAGGGCCTGGCACAAAAGTCCCTGTTTTAAACCATTAAAAAAGAATCCAAGAACAACATCAAAGACCACAGAAGAACCAAACCTTAAGAGTTTTCCAAATGATTTCTGTCATCTTGTTGTCTATATCAAAAAGCAACATGAAAGTCTAGGTAAGTTTACAAAGTTTACTTTGAAAAAAGAGAAAAAAATGCAACATACAGTATAAATCATAGGAAAGCAAATTTCTTCTTGTTCCATAAACTCATTTATTTTTCCACACATGATACACAGAGATGATTAGAAAATGAGAGGCAGAGATTGTATTAATGTGGTTTTAAATTTCACCCCTGCCTACGATTCTTGAAATGACACTGTCATATTTTTATTTTAACTCAAATTTCAACTAAGTAAAAACTTTCCACCAATATATGTGTATTTCCACTAGCAGAGGTTAACGTTTTATACACTCTGGCTACTCTATTCATGCAAGTAGAATAAAGAGTTCTGTCTGATAAAAATGGGTTTAAAAAACATCTGGTCTAGAGAGAGTATAGTTGATGTGCTTAATGGTTCGTGATGGAAACTTATTTTTCTGCAGCTATGATTTTGCATAACAAGTTGCTAAATTATTTTAAGGTGAGACTGTTACTCAATACTCATTTTTGGTAATCTCTGTTTTGCACCATGTCTTCCTATGCAGAACTATAAAAGTGAAACAGAAAAGCATAAATGAATGCAACCAGTAAGCTATGACTTGTACAGAAAAAAGCATGCTCCTTTCAGCCCTTAATTATTAACCTGGAATTGGAACAATTAAGTTAAGTCTAGAATGTCACTTTCAAAAATAACTTAAACAGTTTTACATCCATCTTTTGTGCATTGAGATACACTTGTGACACCTATTAAATGGGGCATGCTTCTACACCAAAACAAACCTTACTTTGCGGTTGAGACCTGGTTTTCTTTTCTTCTTCCTCCTCTTTGTCCATTTCGTTTTCTTGCTGTACCTCCATATTCCGCTCACTTTTCCCTTTCACACACTCCTTAGACTGATTTCTTCTCTGCCGGGGCTTATAATTTCTGTAAGTCCACAACCTGTGGCACATCCTTTCATGACCCTAAAACACTGCAAAGTACAGTATTGACACCACAAAATAAAAGTGCTTCAAAAGAGAAACTGATCAAAAATGACATTAATGAAAACAGATGACCATCTGAGTAATGAACTCACACATTCCAAGGACAGAGTCTTCCCCAGAGGATATTTGTCCCCAGCTGATGATCTTCTTGAAGGGACCTTCCGGAGCAGGGAGCCGATTCCCTCATTCTCAGGCTCCTTGCCCCAAATGGGAGGAGGACTCCGAGGCAGGGGCTGCGTGGTCTTGCACCACTCACGCCGCGTGTTGAAAGCCGTTGCTCCAGCAGATTGCTTTAAACACGGTGAGCTGGGTGCTGCAAGGTGATGCTGAACAGAGGCGAATTATGAAACAGGAACTTTTGCCACAATTTTGCATCCTGGTCACAGAAAACATTTCCAAAGTGGATACTCCCAAGCAAATCAGAATTCACGACAGATTACACTGTGGCTGTGGTTGCTACATACAACTCATTCATGCCTTATTCCTTCTGTGGGCCTGATACAGCGTCTCTCCAACAGGGTTCAAGAGTGGATGCTTCTTAAAGGAAGAAAACATGGCACCCCAGTGTTGATCATCCATGTCTACCATTGTGTTCCTTGACTATACTATAAATACAATGTCTCTTAAACATGATCAACTCCTTTTGGTTACACAGTCTTTTAAAAAAATTAAGATCCAAATCAATCCACACATTAAAGCTACGAAATTTATAATATTCAAAGGTACTATGTTGACTTAATGTCATTTTGATAACACAAAACCACCAAGTTTTGTTCTGAATGTAGAAAACTGCATCTGGTGTTTTACTGTTCACTTATTAGCCACATGGGCCTCTTTGCTCTGAATATAGGAGGCATTGGTTCCCAGTGATCCCCTCATTAACACTACTATGATTCTTCCTTTTAAACACATTCATCTCGACTCATTCATCCATGATTCATTAACGGCTCGACCAATCTAAAAGTGTCCCTTGAATAAAATGCCAGTGCATGACTTTACTCTAGTGAAAGTGTCTTTACTGAGTGGTTATTATCATACCTAACACTAATTACCTGAGGCAACCGTGTCTTCCATCTCTGCCCAAATGTATGTGCTGTGTGGAGAGCGAGGCACAGTGAGCGGTGTAGCGCTGAAGGCGGATTCTTCTGATTTTCACGTCGGGCGCCTGCACTGCTAAGTGCTGGGGGCTGGCTCAGCCCTCCCCTGCTTATCTGTAGTGCTACCAATCACCCTGGCGCCTCATGAGCTTTACCAGCGGTCAGGTGTGGTTTGGTTGCCACACTGCTGTCAACCAGATGCTAATGGTGAGATCATACATTTACAAACTTGACTATACCGGTAACCCTGGAATATCATTATTGATACTGTCGTCAAAATGAAAACTTGATTTAAACATCAATACTAACTGGAAACACAAGTTTATGTTATGGCTGAGCTACATGGGAAAGCGTGATGTAAAAGAATAGGGCAGCAACAGATGCCTGAGTCCTGAACCTGGTGTTCTGGGCCCACCGTGGTTAACCCGTCTGTGTCTGTCACGGAGAGAGGACATCCAGCAGTTAGGAATGTTAGCTCTGGAACTAGACCACCCCAGTGCTGCCCTTAAATCCTTCTCTCAGGAGGGACTGGATCCCCAGCTGCTGGGAACACAATCAGCAGGCAACACCCACCTGTCAGTGCACCCTGGTCTGTCTCAGCTGCAGAGAGAGCCATTTTCCCTGAGCTTATACGGAACCCCAGGTAGCCTGCATCCCATGCTGGAAGAAAGGCCTGGCTAATTCAGTTTTTTTGCAGGACAGTTTGATGAGCACTGTTCCAGAGTCAGCTGAGTCAGCTGAAATCGTGTCAGGTCTGTGTCCGGCTATGACTTCTTCCTTTGTCCGACCCAGCTTCCAATACCCACCTGAGGATGGGTCCCTAATGAACATTTCCACTCCATATACTCTCTCTGCAAATGCTTCTGGAGTAGCCAATCTGTGATTCCACTTGATATGGTTTATATCGAGATGTCCCCCTGAGGCCTCAGGAGATCATTGTGAGATCTTTGGAAAGTGATTGGTTTATAGGGGTTTTCCAGCTGACGTGCTCTTAGGAGATGAGTCCTTGTTGGAAGAGGCAGTCACTGTGGGAGTGACCAAGAAAGTTTTATTTCCCATCCTGGCTGGCTCCCCCCTTGATTCCCTGCTTGCCACCCACCATGCCATGAGCAGCTCGCCTTCTCCATGCCCCTCTGCAAAGCTGCCCTGCCTTGGAGCCAGCAAATAGTAGATTGGAACCTCTACAAGCTATAGTCAAAATAAACTTCTCCTCTTTTAAATTGTGGGTGTCACATATTATGTCTCAGTAAAGAGAAAGTGACTTAGAGACCCCAACTTTTTGGTTGTTTGAATTTGAATCAAGTTAATCAATCTATATGTGCCTTACTTTCCTGCTCTGTTGAATAGAGATATTAACATATTTTATTTACTATAATGTATATTTGACTGTCTTATTAATTTTATGTGGCATTAAGAAGGAAAAAATCCTTCTCTAAAAGAAGACCTCCGTACAAAGCTGAATCAAGGGTAAACCAATAGACCCATCCTAGGTACAGAAAGGCTACTAACAAACCTTGCTGTTTTGATCTTTCATACAAAAAGACATACTGTTTTTACTAAGTAACATATTAGTGAATACACATTGCGTTCTTTCAAATGGCAAAGGCTACCCTTTCTCTTTGATCTCCAAGGGCCTCAGAATCATCTGTTGGAGGGATCCCAGAGGCAGCACGGAAGGTAGTGAGTGGAACAGCAGTGCCTCTCCTGCTCTGCTCCCCGAGGGGCCTAACTCAAGCAGCCTTAAGCCATGGTGCGTCAATGAGGAGAAAGCAGGCTCTTTCCCCGCCAGGCTCCCAACTGGGGTAAGACAAGAGACAGCAGAGCAGCGAGGGGGCCAACAGCACTACCCCTGCCCCTAAGAGGGAACAGAGAAGGCTGTGCAAGGCCGAGAGGGGGCGCTGTGCACAGGACTGAGCGCAGCCTCAGACTGTGTGTCTGAGAGTGCCCTGGCGACTGGGAGAGTTGAGACAATCGGGGTAGGGAGATGTGAATGGGCCATCAAGGGGCACAAGAAAAGTTGCTGGTGGACAACTGGCCCCAGTTGCCACATCTGGAGGCTAAGATCGGCCCTGCACCCAGAACAATGCTACTGCAGACTTGGCAGGGTTACCCAGCACAGATTCAGGATCTGACCTGGACACTAACACAGAACTGTGGACACCAGAGGGACTTCATTCTCTTTCTTTCTTCCTTTTTCTTTTGTTTTCTTTTTCTGTCTGATTTTTTTTTGATTGTTTAGGTTTTCACTTTTTGCTTTGTTTTGTTCATCTTCTTTCTCTTTCCCCAACTAACTTCCTTGATTTTTTTATATCTTCATGTGAGTGAACGTTGTCTCTAGTCTCTGATTTGCCTTGATACTCTTTTGCTTTCTCTCCTGTCCTCTTCTTGGGTTTCCCAAAGGTTAGGTGATCATCTTTTGTCCTTCATCCTTGCTTCTACTATATTTCTCTTCTGATCTCTCAGTTTTGTCCTCTCTCTCTTAAATTCCCCAGCTCCATACATGGAGGGTAACATCACTCTGCTAAGAGAAAACTTACTACATACAGGTTCCTGGGTTATGTTGGATTTTGTTATATTACTGGAGATTGTGTTCTAACAGTTAAAGGTACCAAGTTAACAGTTACCACTGTTGTCAGTTTTGGGGCTGTGCTTGCTAGTGTTATTCCAAATTTTTCTACATTAGCCAGGATGTCATACCTGTTGTAATCAGTTGTTCTCCCTTGTATGACAATTCGATGATTGTCTGGGGTCGTAACCATCATCACAGTCTAGTACCAAAATGACTGGATGCTGAGCCAAATAGTTAACAACATCTTATCCCTTATAAATTGGGAAGGTAGGATCTTGGATCAGACACAAAGAGCAAGAGCCACCTACAACTAGAAGACATCTCTGAGGAGTAGATATTGCCCAGGGAAACTGATACCAGTGATAAAGTTCCCTACCATAAGAAATTTACAAGCATCCACACAGAAAACAAATTAAAATAAGAAAATAGAAAATGACAACACACAGAAGCAAAATGCAACCCCAGACCTGCAGTCTACCCAGGACAAGTCCAGAGGACAATTAGATAGAGAAAAACAGAAGTCACCCAACTGAATTTTCTGAAATTGTAGGAGCAGAAGTAAAAAAAAAAAATAGATGAATGAGGTTACAGGTCAGAAATAATCTCTCAGATAGGAAAAAAGAGGACTATCAAAAGAAAGAATTTCTTAGTGAATGTAGAGTAGATACCAATTTTAAAATAGCAGAGATGCTTAGGAAAATGATAGAAACCATGAATACCCAACATAGGAAAGAAATGCAAGCCATGAAACAGGTTCAAACAGATATATAGGAGATTAAAAATTCCTTTGAATGTACATGCTGCAGATGGAACCAAGGTGAAACAGAGTATCAGATCTAAAAGACAGGATTGTGGTTAGCAATCAGGAAAAGAAAAATTTCTTTAAAATACTGAAGAACTATGAAAAATCAATCCAATGACTGCAAGATGATGTAAAGAAAAATAAGGTAAGATTGACTGAAGTCCAGGAGAAAGCGGGAGACAGTACAAACACCATAAACAACCTGTTCACGGAAGCCATGGTAGAAAACTTCCCAAGTATGGAAAAAGAATTTGACATAAGATATGTGAGGCATTTAGAACTCCATTAGCCATGACCAAAATAAATCTACATGAAGGCATATAATAAAGAGTCCAGAAATTCAGCACAAAAGTTGTTAGAGAAAATAAACAAATCATCTATAAAGGAAAACCCATCAGAATCACCACAGCAGGGTTTTCAACCCAAACACTTAGGTCAAGGAGAGCTTGGAGTAAGGTATTTCAAGTCTTGATGGAAAACAAACTCAAAACCTGGTTGATATACCCTGTAAAATGATCTTTCAAAATCAATGGAGAAATAAGATATAACAACTGAAGAAATTCAGGACCACCAGATCAGCTCTACAAAATGTTCTGAAGGATATTTTATCAAGAGATAACAAAGACTGTAATTCCAAGAACACCCATAGAAAGAAGCTACCAGGCAATGCAAGCAATTAAATGAGGGTGGGAGGCAGAGGGGAAAGAAGCCCACAACAGAAAAATCATATGACAAGGATAAACTAACACATATCAGCTATAACTATCAGTGTAAATGGTGTCAATTCACCAGTCAAAAGAAACAGATTGGCAGAATGGATCAAGAAACAAGATTCAATAATATGCTGCGTATAAAAAACATTTAAATAAAAAAATTCATAGACTGAAAGTCAAAGGATAGAACACAACACTGCATACCACAGGAACCTGAAAAAAACAGGGGTAGCTGTTCTTGCATAGACAAAGTAGGTTTCAGGCCAAGACTGGTCAGAAGAGATGAAGAGGGTCACTACATATTAATAAGGGAAAACTCCAAAAGGAGGACATAATAGTTATAAATATATATGCACAAAACATCAGCATACCCAACTATATAAAATAAATATTAATGGTCATGAAAAATCAAACAAGCACTAACACAACTGTAATAGGAGACTTAAATGCCCCTCTATCACAAATAGACCAACTAGACAAAAAAAATCAATGAAGAAATACCAGAACTGAATCAAATCTGTGAAAAAATGGACTTAGTAGATGCCTATAAAAGGTATCACCCCATATCAGAATACATATTCTTCTCAGCTGCATATGATACATTCTCCAAAATAGACCACATAACTCACCTATAAACATGTTTAACTAAATGCAAAGGAATTGAAATTATTCCATGTACCATATCAGACCATAGTACAATGAAAATGGAAATGATGGCAATGGAAACCACAAAAATTCCATAAACCATGAAAATTAAATAACACCCTTCTGAACAACCAATGGCTCACAGATGAGATTAAAGAAGAAATTAAATGGTATCTACAACTAAATGATAATGCTGTTACAACATACTGGAACTTATGGGGTGCAATGAAAGGCATCCTAAGAGGGAAATGTATAGCAATAAACTCTCACATCAGGAAAGCAGAGTGAGCTCAAATAAACAACCTAATGCTGAGCTCATAATAGGGAAGAAATTATAAAGATCAGAGCAAAAATTAATTCAGTGGAAACTAAGAAAAAAATACAAAGAGTCAATGAATCAAAGAATTGGATCTTTGAATGATTATATTAAGTTGATAAACCCTTAGTCAACTTTATAAAAAAGAGAAAGAAAGAAAGAAAGAAAGAAAGAAAGAAAGAGGAAGAAAAGACTCAAATTCATGCAGTTAGGAATAAAAAGGTAAAATCATAATGGATCCTACAGAAATCCAGAAGATCATATAATACCTACTTTAAGAAACCTTATTCTATAAGATAGAAATCATGGGAGAAATGGACAGATTCCTAGACACATATGAATTACCTAAATTGAATCGAGAAGATATAAAATTTCTAAATAAACCAATCAGTCAATAAACCTGAACATGTAATTAAAAACCTACCAGCAAAGAAAAGCCCAGGTCCTGATGGATTATCTGCCGAATTTTACAAGAAATTTAGACAGGATCTAATGTCACTACTCCTCAAATTCTTTAATGAAGCTAGATGGGAAGCAATACTCCCAAAGTCATTCCTGGAAGCAAGAGTTATCCTGATACCAAAACCAGAGAAGGATTCAACCAAAAAAGAGAACCAAATTAGACCAATCTCCCTAATGAACATAGATGTAAAAGTCCTCAGTAAGATACTGGTAAACAGAATGCAGAAAATCATCAAGAAGATTATTCACCATAACGAGGTAAGATTCATTCTAGGGATATAGGAATGGTTCAACAAATGCAGATCAATCCCTATAAAAGCCCTACAGAAAATTGGAATAGATGAGTTATAATCTGATAAAAGCCATCTATCATTTATCAGCCAACATCATACTAATATAACATCTTGGGTCTCCTCCTATGAAAAAGCTTTTGCACAGCAAAATAAACTATATACAGAATGAAGAGACAACTGATATTGTGGGAAAAACATTTTTTCCAGCTGTTTCCTCAGACAAAATACAGAATATATGAAGAACTAAAAAAAATCATACCCCCAAATTTAAAGACCTAATACAAAAAATGAGCATATGAAATAAATATACAATTCTAAGATGAAGAAGTAGAAATGGCAAATAAATACATGAATGATGTTCAACATCACCAGTCATTTGAGAGATGCAAATTTAAAAAATGCTGAGATTCCATCTCACTCCAGAAAGAATGGCAATTATTAAGTAATCAACTAATAACAAATACTGATAGGGCTGTGGGGATAAGGGAACTCTTTTCCACTCTTAATGGAAGTGTAGTCTGGTACAACCATTGTGGAAATCAGCATAAAGATTCCTCAGAACACTAAAACTAGAGACTTTATTTTACCTAATCATTCTTGGTTTCTTCCTAGAACAATTTAAAACATCATCTCACAGCAATATAGGTAAAACCATGTTTATAGACACACAGTTTGTAGTAGCCAAATCCTGGAAAAGTCCAAATGCCTATCAATCAATGAATGGATAAAGATGATGGGGGGTTTTTTATATATGACGGAGTGCTTCTCATGCATAAAGAAGGATGAACTTGAGGCTTTTCTAGGTAAATGGATGCATCTTGGGACCACACACTTAAGTGAAAAAATCAAACACATATATTCAAGTATCACATTGTTTCTCTGGTGTGAGAAATAAAGACCAAAAATGTATATTACATATTACTGGGGTTGGGGATTTAGCTCAGCGGCATAAGCACCTGCCGCAATTGCCAGCATGTGGTCATGAGTTCAATCCCCAATACCGGAAAAAAAAAAAAAAAGGATATTATCAAATAGAAAATACTCAAATGGGAAAGGGAACTAAGGAAGGTGGGGGGAGAAAAGGAGAAATGAAAGAAAAAATATAAACAAAACTTTCATAAATAAGAATGAGGTGTTCTGGGGACTAGCTCAGTTAGCTAAGGGCCCACCCTGGTAAATGTGAGGTTGTGAGTTCAATCCCAGATGCAGAAAAAAAAAACACACTATAAAATAAGAATGAGAAGAAGGGTTAAAGAGAGGATAAGTGAATGGAAAAATAAACAAGAATTAAGATATATCACATATAGGTACAAACTCCCTATGATGAATATGATCATTATGTATATCTAAAGTGAACCAATAAACTAAGTTATTTTTTTAAAAAAAGATACAAAATCTTCTTAAAAATCATTTGCTTTTGGAGGATTCTGTTTCCTTGGGCTGTAATACTGACAACAAGGGTACCATTGGTACACAGAGGTGCAGTACATGTGGTGGGATTGGGCTATCAGGGTTCTTTGCTCCCAATGTTCACATTTGCCTTGTAACCTGGTTTTCAGCACCTGGTCATGAGTTTCTTCACCTGAGGGACAGGTTTTGTATGCTCCCATGGAGGGTCCACTGAAGGGTGGCACAATACTATTGTTCTGTAATCAGATGTCAAAGCACATCCTACTTGGAATTTATAGTTATCTGGAAGAAAAGTTCAATGGTTTTATGGAAAACACAATATAAAGCCCTGCTTTAAATGGTATTATTTCGAGACAATACTGTTTGATTTCATTCATTTTACTGTTGCTACTGCCATCATGAATCTGTTGAAGTGAAAAAAAAAAGATATTCTGAAGAGAAAGTCTTTCTAGAATCCAAGACTTGGGTCTCAATCTTGACACTAAAGAGAGGGAGGAAAAATCTGCCTTGAGCATTTGCATAAGATTGGTAGTCATGGAAATTTGAAGCCTACATTCATATTGCTCAGGTGAGACAAAGATCCTCTAGGAGATATTTTAATTTTTTCAGTGCTCTTGGGTTGATTACGCTCGCAGGGGCTGGCTGAAATAAAGGCATACCTCTGAAAATATTAAAACAAACTTCAATTCAGACTGACAACTACTGCCCTATACCAGCCCTGGAAAATGGATCCTGACTTCAGAAATATCAAAATGTGAACAACTGCAGCATAGACTTTTATGTACAGAAGTTATGAGAATCAGTATAATAATAGCTCACGCAAACTGCTTAGAGTGGTAATTAGAAAGTAGTGAGCCACTATCAACATGATCATTTTCTGACTTTATTTCCAACATCTACAACTTATCACCATGCATTAACAAATAATAACTTTCCATGGTGCAAATGTTCCACAGTTTGTTCATCCATTCTTCTATTCAAGGACATCTTGGTTGCTTCCAAGTTTTAGCATTTGTGAGTAAGACTGGTACATACATTTGTGTGCAGGTTTTTATATGAACATAAGCTTTGTACTCATTTGGCAAGACACAAAGGACGGTGACTGTCAGATCATATGGTAAGATGGTGTTTGATTTTGTACTGCCAAACTGTCTTCCATAGTCGCTGGACCATTTTGCGTGGAGGCCTTCCACACCCAGAACCACAATGATTCAGTTCATCTGGGTGTTACAGCTTAACCATTAGTTAAGCCTGCACAACCACCAAGTCTGGCTAAGCATAGCATTTTAACCTTTATCTTATTGCCCCTTGAATTTGGAGTTCAAGCTGGATGTTAAGAGTGGAGACCATAATTGCTGCAAAATTTACTCCTCTGTCCCACACACACCAGAGACTATTTTGTGCAGTTATGGCAACCAGTGAAAGCTCCTGATGTTTTACATCTTTGTCAGAAGTTGTTGTTCCAGGGTTTTGGATTTTAACCATTCTGATGCATGTGTAGTAGCTTCTCCTCGTTATTATATCTTTTGATTTTAAAGATAATTTTAATATTATTTGATACATTAACCTTGTATTTTTATAAACTTTTGATTTTTGATAAATTCTGAAGATGATTGCTATTCATTTAAAATCATTTAGGTCATGATTACTGATAAATAACATTATATGAAATTTCTTAAGTACATAACAGTTTGCTTAAAGAAGACAAGAAAACAAATTTTTCTTTCTTACTCCTATTTACCATGAAACAATCTCTTGTTAAGCACCTATTTGTATATTTGTGCTTGCACCTTCCTTCTTCCCCATTCATCTGATTATGGAATCATTCAGTGCACTTCTCTGAATGTGTACAGTGCTGGGCATTCTGCCAGACCTAGTGGCTCCTATCTGTGAGGTCCTGGGTTAATGAAGGACCTCAGTGAGTCTGGTCCAGGCTGTCAGGGTGCCCAGGCCGCAACTTGGCTGGGTGACTTACTTACTAGGTGACCTGGCCTCCTCCCTCTTGTTTCTTTATCTGAAAAGTCAAAGGAATATGAATACCTTCCTGTAGGCATATGAAGACTAAGTGAGCCTATGATATAAAGACCTGAAAACAGTGCTTGGCAAGTATTAAAAGGCCAATAATTACTACTGTAACTCTTATGGGGAGTGGAGGGAAAGGAATATTGAGAGATGGCTGTGTTGAAAGGATGTGTAAGAGCAACCCTTCCTCTGGACCCATGTTCTCCAGTGCTTAGTGAACACAATTAGG
This sequence comes from Hydrochoerus hydrochaeris, assembly GCA_004027455.1. Lineage (NCBI taxonomy): Eukaryota > Metazoa > Chordata > Mammalia > Rodentia > Hydrochaeridae > Hydrochoerus > Hydrochoerus hydrochaeris. Next base: position 27,433 of record PVLA01003115.1, read on the forward strand.
TAGAGACTGTTGGCAGGTGTTACGGCTTGTATCTAGATGTCTCCCAAAAGCCTCATGCAGTCATAGGTGGGGCTTTTCAGAGATGGCTGGAGCTAGGGTATGTGTGACCCTGGGGTCACAGATATGATGCTGGGATTGATTCACCTGCCCTAGGATTAAGGGTGTCAATGCTACCCGCCCTAAGGGCAGGTTACCTGGATAATATAAGGGACAGAAGGAGCTGCTGTGTTTGGGGCTTCTCACTTGCTTGCTGCTTGCTGCCTTCTGCCTGCCCTGCTTTGCCATGAACTGTGTCTCCTCTGAGATGCCCCCCTGTCATGTCATTCTGCCTTGGAGCCAGCTGACTATGGACTGAAACCTCTGTGAAATAATACTTTCCTCCTTTAACTTTGGGTGTCAGGTACTTTGTCTCAGCAATGAGGAAAGTAACTAAGATAGCAAGATTCCTGAGCTGATTTAGGAACTTGATAGGCCTATTTCTGGTGATTTGATGACTTCTGTCTCTGTTGCCAATCTATTACCTTTTGACCTTAAGAGTGGCTTAGAGGTGATACTCCCGTGTATCATCTCTGTATTTATTGTTGTTCTGCTCTTTGTTTTATATCACTGTGGCACTAAGTTCTAATAATTTAAATACTAAAAAGGCTGTTCTATAAGGCTGGGTTGTCACATTTCATTTTGCAAGACAAAGGATTTATTGGAGTGAAATCAGAATATTGAGTTTTAGGATTGACAGGTCCAATCGTGGAAATCTAGGAAATGTGCACACATGCACACACACACACAACACACACACACACACACAAGTTCCCAAAGCTCTATCCCTAGAATCAATCAGAAAGTGCTATTTTTCATTCTGGCAAGAACGCAAGCAGGTTTTTGATAGAACAACCTAGATCTGAAGTCAGCCTGAGGCAGGTAGATCCGAAAGATGGCCACCGCTGCGCTCTCCCTGTCACAGGGTCCCTCTTGCCCTGTAATTCACTTCTTTTCCTACTTTTAATTGGCCCACTCTTGTTCTGCAGAGCGTGTCTCTTTTCCTACTTTAATAAACCTAAAACTTCGCTACTTTAGAAAAAATTGACAGTCGATAGAATGTATAGACTACTCCAGTAAGAAGTGAGTAAATAGTCCTGCAGGGTATTGTGATGTATTTTATCGAAGTAAAAAGACCACAGAAGCTGATGCCCTGCTTTCACTTTATGGCCAGGGTAGTTAAGTCTTTTCAATACCTCTTTTCAAGATGAAATGAAACAGGACCTGAAAGTGCGTCAAAATGCAGAGAAGGGAGGAGAGGAGGAAAGAAGGGAGGAATGAAGCCCAAATGCACTCCACATAGCCAGACTAATGTTTGACACTTTAAAGTTATACTTAAGGGCAAGAATGCAGTCGGGAGTGTTTTGTTACAAAATTTACGATATTGACTTTATGAGTTTAAGTCCGTCAACTTTTGAACTAAGTGCATTTAGGGCTTTGGCGGTGTTGAGCTCCTGCTTTCTGATGTTACTGCTTAAAAAACATATTAATCCATTACATGCTTTCAACTTTAGAACAGCTGAATTGCATTTTCAGTATCTGCCTGTGAGTTATGGTGACTCAGAACACTTAAAGAAGTTGACTACACACAGAAAATTTATGAGTAATGGAGTGAGAATACAGCAAATTTCCATATTTCACTTTTATTGAAAGTTGAGTCAGTCTTTACTATGAAGATAATTTATATGGTAGTGTTCCATTGGAGGAAAAAAATGAAAAGTAATGGTATTTGTCAAAATGATGATGAATGTATGCCAACATTCATAAAAACGAGTAAGTTCTCCAGAAAATGTGAAGCCTGTGCTAGATTATTTTTCTTCATGACTATTTCAGGTTCTGTTGTAATATGGTAAGAAATCCAGTTGACTTGGACAGGGCTCACTGCCCCTGCTGTTCTCTGGGTCCATATCTGCCCATTCTGCCTGCTGCTCTGAGCCCCAGGAGGCAGTGGCAGGACAGCAGAGGGTGGACAGAGGCTTGGTCAGAGAACTCACTACCTCTTCCAAGCGACACCAGTGTCCAGCACAAGCTGTGTCCTTAGCCACTGTAGTGGCTCTTGGCTCCAGGCTGCATGGAGCTCTGGGATGAAGACTTCCTGTTACTTCTTCTGCATGCACCAGTTTTCCTTCTCAGTTTGCTTCGCTGTGCCCCAGCATGTGCACATTTAACAGACTCTCCTTAAAATCCCCTCTGCAAACGACTTCTTTTCAGCCAGATGGAATCCTCATTAAGCAAAGTCTATGAAACTCTTCCTGGAATGTGGATCCTACAATAAATGTCATCAAAGTCCACTTGGCTTGCATGCTACTCTTTCCAGAAGGCTTTAGACATCCCATATCCACCTTATTAAAAGTTTGCTAGAATAAATAGGACCATCAGATGCCATGGCAGGGCTCGCATGTGTTTCCCAGATTTCCCTTTTCTGCACATTGCTGCTTGGGGAGGAGCTCAGGGGAGATTCTGGCAGGAGATTTGAAGGGAACAAAGCAGTGATAGCCTTGCAGTTCAAACGCATGGTCTGGATCATGGTGTTGTGTGAGGCAGCAATTAGGCCTTCGCTGCTACCCCTTTCTTGGGGGCTTCTTTCTCCTTGTTTCATACCTGGGCCAGGTGTATGTAACTCGATCTAGAAGGACCTCAGATTCTGCAGGACACATAGGTGCCACCAAGATAGGAGGCAAAGGGAGCTGATGACAGCCTTCAGGCTGTCCTGTGAGTTCTAGCTTGTTCTTGTTCTCCTCTGTTTATTTCCATCTTCCTTTCCTGTCTGCCTGTTCTCTAGACCTCAAATGCCAGCCAGCATAAGCTGCAAAAATGATAGTGTCACAGAGTTAGCCTGATCTCCAAGTGCAGGTGTTCAGTCTCCAATGGGGTGTGTGTGTGTGTGTGTGTGAGACAGAGAGAGAGAGAGAGAGAGAGAGAGAGAGAGAATATAATTGGATCATTTTGTGCCTTCCCTATCAGGACTTTAAACATGCCATTCAGTTGTAGTGTATTCTGTATGTTTTTGGCTTAAATATGATATTCTTGCTCTATTCATTTTGGATTAATGGACTTTTTTTCTTAGCTCTTTCATGGTTTTCCTATTCTCTAGGATGGGGCTAGGCAAGGAGCTCTTAATCCTGCCACCAAAAGTATGATGTGTAAAAGAGAAAATTAACAAATTATGAAATTTAAAAAATTTCCTGCAGAGGGCTGAGGATTTAGCTCAGCAGCTCAAAGTGCTTGCCTGGTAAACAGGAGGTTGTGAGTTTAATCCCTAGTACCAAAAACAAAACAAAATTTTCCTGCAGGAAAAGATCTAGTAAACAGGAATGGAAACACAAGTTACATAATGGGAGAAAATGTTTGCAAACCATGGATCTGAGACAAGCCTTCCATCCAGAATAAAGAACTCTCAAAATTCAATCACAAATAATCCAGTTATAAAACAAAGAACATGAACAAATATTTCAAGGTAAAAGCAGTGACATGTAAGCACATGAAAAGATGTTCAGTGTTATTTTCCATTAAGGAAATACAAATTAAAACCACAATGAGATATTGTACACCACTGAGTATGGTTATTAAATCTAGAAGGCCTTTGGTGGAATTTTGGGGCCTTCTATGTAGAGTATCATGTCATCTGCAAATAATGATAATTTAACTTCTTCCTTTCCCATCCTTATTTCTTTTATTTCTTTCTCTTGTCTGATTGCTCTGGATAATGTTTCCAGAGCTATACTGAATAAGAGAGATGATAGTGAACATCCTTATCTTGCTCCTGATGTTAGAGTGAAAGTGTTCAGTTTTTGTTCATTTAGTATAATGTTGGGTGCTGGTTTTTCATAAATGGCTGTTATCAAACTGAGATAAAGGTCATCTATTCCAATTTTCTGTAGTTGTTTTTTTTTTTAAATGATGAATGGGTTTTGGACTTTGGGCTTTGTCCAATTTTTTGTGTGTGCCTACTGAGATGATCGTATGGTTTCTCTCCTTTATTCTATTAAGATAGTGTATTGCATTTATTGATTTACATTTGTTGAACCATCCCTGCATCCCTGAGATGAATTGTCCTTGGTCACAGTGTATAGTCCTAGTGATTTGTTGTTTACTGTTTGCCAGGGGGATTGGCCTAATGTAGTTCTCTGTTTAGATTGGGTCCTTTTCTGGTTGTGGTAGCAGAGTAATACTTGCTTCTAGGAATGACTATTATCATTATGCATATCTAAAATATATCCCAAAAAGGTTACATACAGTAATGATTCCATTTATAAGACATCCTGAAATGACAAAATGATAGAGATAGAGACAGATTAGTAGGGGGCAGAGGAATGGGAAAAGAGGAGGGCTAATACCAACACAAAGCAGGAGGTAATAAAATCAAGCTGTTTCTTTGTAATAGTGGTAGTTACAGGAATGCATATGCAGAATAAAATGGCATAGAACTATAAACACATGTAATAGTAAACAAAAGTTTTTTAAATGGTGACAATGTGAGTAGCTATAGTTCAGTTAACAATAACTTACCAATGTCGATTTCCTGGCTTTGATACTGTACAGTTATGTAAGATGTCACATTTGGGACAAGGGCACGGGGGACTCAAGCATATGGGTAACTTCCTTTGAGTCTATAATTACTTTTAAACAGTTAAAAGGAAAACACGACTATAAGCATTGTGGTTTATATCTAAACTTTCCCCCCAAGAGCTCTAAGTGCTCATGTCTGGTGGAGGCCTGGAACATGGGGTGTTGTAGCTCACTTCCTGTTAGAGATGGGGCCTCTGGAAATAGAAGCTGCTGCAGGCGGGGAAGGGTGTACTTCCTTCCCCGGCTCCCTTCTCTCTCTCTCTGCTTCCTGGACACCTTGACATGAGCAGGTCTTGTCCCACCACATTTCTCCACCAGACCATTTCTGTTTTGGTGTCAGCTGACCAGGGACTACAAACAGGAACCGAAATAAAGCTCTTCTCCTTCAAGTTCTGGGTATCAGATATTTGTCCCAGGGACAAGAAAGTGACTAAGAAATCAAGGTTATATCACAAGGAGTAACTACTGAATTTAAGCTCACAGTGCGCAATTACACACATGCACACATAATGAAATTAATTTATGGTCTATGGTTAATATAGTATAGCTGGGGACATACTGACTGTTTTCTCAGCAAATGGTGTTAAGATAACTGGATAGTCTATATGAATAATACAACAAAACGATTAGTTTTAATTTCGTTCATCAAAATAAATTGCAGAATGTGGTTTTCAAAATAAATAATAAATATTTGTTGAGTGGTAGGTGCTTTAAATATTTGAAAGGCACGAGTTTCTGTGTTGTTGAGGATTGTGGCAGGTGCAGAAAGCTGAAGATAATAGGTGTTAACCACTCCCACATTCTCTTTACTGAGCTCCCTTAGCTCTGAGGGCAGCCACCTCCTCAGAGATCTAATACAGAAAAACACATCACACACATCACCTCCACTGTAAATTTGCAGGGGAGAGCTGCTCATGGGGAACCTAGGGTCATTGGTAAAGGGCCACTCCCATCACAGGGATGTTTAGAGGGCTCAGTGAGATCATGCACAGAAAGGACTCAACAAAGGGATATTCTGGAATAAGCATGAAAGAAACCTCTGTTCTTACTGATGCATTGGAAAGGGCATTGACAGCATGAACAAATAAAAAGAGTATTTGCAAGATGAGGCAGTAATTCAAGGTGAGGGCTTTCAAATGCGAAAATAATCTTAAAAGTACAAGTTTAGAAATTGCAAAAGGGCTGTAGGCCTCCTTGGGGAATAGTGTCCAGCACGGCCTCATTCCCATCTCTACTGCTCCATTTCAGTTCAGACCTCAGCAGATCACAGTGCAGCCGTGACCCGCTGCAGTGTCTCTGCCTGAGGCCTGAGACCTCTCTGGCTCTTTTAAGTCTCCTGTACTTGGCCAAGGTGGCTGCTCTGGTTCTAGCCATCATGTCTGTACTTCAACTATCAGAAAGGAGAAACAATAAAGAGAAACAAATCTTCTTCCTGGCACATTATTCTGCAGAATTTACACGGGCTTGTTTCCATTTATATCCATTGGCCAGACCTTAAACACATGACCTCATTAGCTGTGTGTGTGGACGGGGGCAGAGATTAATGTCTCCAAATTGACATGTTCCTAGTAAAAGCTGGAGCTGGGACTTCTCAGTAAAAGAATGAAGAAGGAAAATGTACTGTTTCAGTCCTTTTTCTCTGCTGGATCAAAAGAGTTGACATACACAACTTAAAGAAGAGGTCTATTAGGGTGCCTGATTTCAGAGGTCAGTCCATGGTTGGCTGGCTCCAAGGCAGGCACATCCTGGCAGAAGTTCATGGTGGAGGAATGCTGCCCACCTCATAGTAGCCAGGAAGCAGAGAGAGCAAGAAAGAGGCAGAGAGAAAAGAGCCAAGGACCAGATACACATGCAGACACACCCAAAAATGTGATTTACTAATCTCCTAGCACTTCTCAGATCAATCCAGTTGACAATCAAGATTAACCATCACAAGAACATTGAGGAACAAGAATTTTTCTTGCCACAGGGATCCAATTTGCTTTGAAATGTGACCTTTTCTCCTAAATTATTTCCATGACCACCTAATAAAAATCTACATTTAGTAATTCTCCTCAGTTGGCATCGTCAGTTATAAATTTAATACACATATTTAATTAAATTACTATCCTATCTCACAATCTTCAATGAGTGTTTTTCACTTACAGATCAAGCCCCTTCTCTTTTGCTAACATGAATTAAAATTCTCTGCAATAGCATTTCAGTGATATTCATCTTCCCTCCTACCTTGCTTTGTTAGTCATTTTACTGTTGCTGGGACAAAATACATGACACCCACAATGTAAAGGAAGGGAGGTTTATTTGGTTTAAGGTTTCAGAAGATTCAGTCCATGGTTGGTTGGCTCCAAGACAGAACAGCATGGTGCAAGGGTGTGGAGCAGGAAGGCTGCTTGACCCAAAGTAGTCAGGAAGCAGACAGCAGGGAGGAGCCATGGCCAAGAATTACATCCTCTCAGGTCACACCTTTAGTGACTCACCTCCAACCAGGCCCCACCTGCTAACAGCACATTCACCTATGAACTCAGGAGGCTAATCCACTGTTGAGAATAGCATCCGCATGATTTAATCACCTTTCAAAAGCCTCACATCTGAACACATGAGATTTTGGGGGGACATTTTAGATCTAAGCTATAATACCTGCCTTTTGCTGAACATGGTAGTAGATTTCAGTTCTCCATGACTAGTCTCATGATAGGTGTCCTACAAGAATTGTCTCCCTAAAAGGATATCACCAACTGCTGATATCTAAGCCTGTATTAGGCCATTTCTTTTAGAAATGCCATTTTCAAGTCCCATATATTAAAAGCAATCTACCTTTGCTCTCAATAGTCACTGTTTTATGCTGCCTCCTGTTATAATAAATTGAAACATTTTCATGTTCATAGCCACAATTGTATTGTCCTTTGCATAGTGTTCACTACATCTTTGTTTATCTTTGTGATCCTGATGGTACCGAGTCCCTGAATCCTTACTAAAAGCTGCATAATACACGCTTATTAAGTGAAATTGGCATATAACATGTGAATTTATAGGAGGAAAAAGAAAAACTTGAACCAGCTCTCTTTGGATCAAACATTCATTTAAAATGGATTAAATGCTTTAGCAACAATCTAGCATCATTCACTACACAATTGTTTCTAAGCCTACATGCATTCATTTGCAATTATTTTGAGTGATTTGTGTTAATAACACAAAGCATAATAAGGATTCACATCAGAAAGAACAACTTGTAAGCTATTTTCAGCTCTAACACGGAAGTGACAGTTTTTGAATTTTTTGCAGAAGTGTTAAAACTTATCTCAGTCAAACACTTGCTGAGACATTTAGTATGTCACTTATGTTATTTAGCTTCCTATTTTAACCTTTGAGGTCTATTTGGAAAAAAGAAAAATATAGTTTTGATTGCTGCTAATTTTCTTGTGATGGAAGCAAGAAACAGAAATAGTTGCAATGTTGAATTGCCTTGTGTTAAAATATGAAAACAATTCTTTTTCACATTTTTATTACTATTGTGGCTCTTGGCACATATGAGTTTTACAAATTAATGAGATTTGCTGTGAAGTTTCCCTGCATGCCTGCATCGAGCAGTGATCGCATCCACTCACCATTCTCCCACCCTCAGCGTGGCTTCTCCCTCTGCCCAGTCTTTTCATGTTTTTCTTTCTCCCACATTGACCCATTCCACTAGCTATTTGTTCAGTTCAGATGTGGACATATGGCTATAGTATTTGAAATAAGTAATAAACTCCTGATTAAGATTAAGAAGTTATCTGAACATGAATCCTACATTGGCCTCATAAGGATGTCTCTTCCTGAAACATTGAATTTCACATGAACCCTTTTGTCAGGAAGAATGTGTCCCTTGACCCTTGAGCAATCCCCCTTCTGGGCCCTCTCTGACCTCTTGTTAGATTCGTACTTCTTTCTTTTGAGCCTAGTAAACCTCTCTCCAACATTGACGTTGCTTGTACAGGAAGAATTGGACACCGATCAGGGCTTTGGGGCACACATTGCCCCTCTAAATCCTGAGTTAACAGAAGCGTTAAGGAAGCCTAGTCACGTGTTACATAGGGACGGTTCAGTCAATGGCATCCTTGTAAGATTATAATGAAGCTGTAAAGTGCTTATTGCCTCAGGACATCACAGCTAGTTATAGCATAATGCGTTACCCTCACGTTTATGGTGATGCAGGTGTAAGCACACATATTGTGCCACCAGACACAAAAAATACAATACATACAGTGTATTCCATATCTGACTATGATTTGTCAAGCTGAATGGATCGAGAAACACCTGGAGATTGATTGGTGAAGCACACTTCTGGATGCCTCTGTGGGAGGCTTCCAGATACCAAGGGTATGCGGGCCAGCAAACTGAGGTGGGAAATGCCTGGATCATGTGTGGCACCAGGTGGAATAAAAGAAGAAAGAGGAACTCTGCTCCATGTTTTGGAAGCCACATTCCACTTGAGTGACACATCTTTTGCTGCTGCCGTTGCATGTGGACATCAGATGTGTCTCTTCAGCCTTCCGGTGTGTCCTACCTTCCAGGCCTTCAGTCTCAGACTAGTGCTGCATCCTTGATCCCTCTCACTCTGGCAGCATCCAAGGTCTTGGGCTGAGCTGCTGCTGGATTCTCCAGCTCTTCACGGTGTGGATGCTCACTGTGGACTCTCCCACCTCTCATCCTGTAAGCTGTCTACCAAATCTCCTGGCCAAAGTACAAACATCTTTCCTATCAATTCTGTTCTTCTAGAGAAGCCCAAACAATACGACTGCATCCAGTACATGGTTCTTGATAATGATAGAAAATGACTATGTTACTAGTCTATGTATTTACAGTACTTTACTTTTTATCATTGTCTTAGAGTTCATAATAAAGCACAGTGCCCTGCTATCCCAGGAGTAGCCTCATCCATCTTGTGCTTATGGAAACTTTTCTTTTGAGCTTTGTTTTTTTTCTTTCCTTAGTACTTGGGATTAAACTCAGAGCCTTCACAATGAACTATTTCCCCAGACCCTGTTCTCTTTCTATTTTGAGACAGGGTCTTGCTAAGTTGTTAAATTATCCATGCTGAGCTCAAACTAGTGATCCTTCTGCATAGCCTCCAAGAGTGCTGGGATCCTTCTGCCTCTCTATGCTCAACTTGACTGCATCATTTTCTCTTGGGGCTGATTTAATCTCATATTCTTTATTCTTCATGATCTTATGAGCAAGTTTGTACTCATAAATGCTAGGAGTGCTAGGCTACCATCTAAGTTTGCAGGACACCCACAATGTTTACACAGTGACACAATCGCCTAAGGATCCATTTCTCAAAACATATCTCTGTCAGTTGTGATTTCTGATCATATATAGATAGAATGACGATCAATGACAAGGCTGATATTTTGGGTTCTAGTTCTATCTACAAAAATTGTATTTAAGGTGGTTTCCTAGAGACGGAAGTGCAGAACTAGGGACGAGGGTATGAGGTGAGCATCTGCTAGGATTTTGGCACCCGGCTGGGTGGACCAGGAATGGTGGCATTGTACACAAGGGTCCCCAAACTGTACTGGCTTGACACCAAAGACAGAGTCCTGGAGAGTTTCTGCAAATTTCTGCAAATTTCACCTGTGCCCTTTCCTGCAGAATCCCAGTGTTACCCACTGAGAGCTGTTCCCAGAGCAGTAAGAATAATGACCCCTCAAGATGGCTAAACCATTGATGTTCTGTATCCCATAGGAAAAACTGCCCCAAACCCCACTCACATTCATTTTGAAGACTTTGAGAGTTTGAAGAGTTGCAGAGCTGAGCTCCTCATTTCAGGCATATTAGAGCTTTTATTAAATCCTCTTTGTTTTTATATATTGCTCCAAGTCTTCAATAATCTCAGATGGCCAAGGTCACCATGCCTAATTCAGAGCTCCTTGGCCTGAGTTCTCTTCCCAAATGCTTCTCAGCTCCTATAGGAAAAGGCTCTGGTTGGGTTGTTCTTCTGCTTCTATATGCTCAAGCCCATCAGCGGCTCACAGCCCAGCGCAGAGTGACACACTGTCTCAGTCCCCTCAAGTTGCCCGAACAAAATACCTCTCCCTACACGGTTTGCAAGCCATAGGAATCTATTGCTTTCTGTTCTGGACCTGAAAGCTCAAGACCAAGGCACCAGCAGATCTGGTGTCCGGTGAGGACCTATTTTCTGATGGATGGCACCTTCCTGCTCTGTCCGCACCTGACCACAGAGGCGAGGTTGCTCTCAGGCCACTTTTGTATGGCACTGGTCCCATTCATCAGGGCTTTTCCTTCATGATCCAAGCACCTCTCCGAGGCTGCACCTCTTCATTCCACCACGTAGGGGACTGAGTTTCAACAGAGGCATATTGGGAAAAACCATAGGAAGAACTGTGGCATTTGCATAAATATTTGTGAGGGAGCCAATGAGTGGATCTCTGTAGATACTGACTGAGTGTCCTCCCAGGAAGGCCTTTGATCTTCTGCAGAAAAGATTCTGACAGGCTGTGTGCCAATCCTGCTGTGTCTGAATTCCACTTGGTTCAAGTGGTCAATCCTTCAACCTCATTTACTTCACAAATAAAGCCACGAACTATGCTCTGGCATCGTTGATATCCTGATTTTACAGATTAAAAAACAACAAAGAATGCTCAGAAATTTTCAGGATCTGTGACCCTTTCTGGCCGGTGCCTTACCTTGCCAAGTTGCTTTAACCATAGTTTGCTTCCAATGCATTACACTCTGTATTCCGATAGAAGAAAAGCCACTTTATCCCGGAATTAATACCCCCTGGGGCAGGTCACAGTCAGCATACTAAATGCTAGGATACTAAATGCTGAGTCCCTTGTAACAAGGCAGGACAGTGCTCCAGCGCTCCTGCAGGATCAGTCAGAAATGATCTCCAGCTGAGAGCACATCCATGCTTCCCCTTTCTCCTTTAAAGGAAGCAGCCCACATCAGAGGATCCAAAACCCACTCCTGAAATTGACACCCCTTCCTGTAGCTCCAGTCCACTGAGAGGTTCAACTTGATGTCATTACATGGGCAGTGGATTGGTGGAAACCTAACTGGAAGCTAAAATTACCATGTAAGGGTTACATGCATCCATCATGGAGCACGAGAGCAGTGGACCAATCCTAGCTCAGCCTCTTAGTGCCTGTGTGACCCTGCACAGTCACTTATCCTGTCTCAGTGTTAGTATCTTCCTATAAAAAATGCGATACCATGGTTCACATAAGGATTAAATAAATGTCTAGTTATTTAATTTTTCCTTTGAGCCTTGTAGTAGGTAGAACTGTATCCTCAAAAATACATGTCCAAGTCTTAATCCCCAGATCATATCTGAAGATAGAATTATTACAGATGTAAATAGTTAAATAGTTACGATGACTAGAGTGGGCTAAATCTGATAGCTAGGGTCTCTATAAGAGGAAAATTTGTGCATAGAGACATTATCGTAAGTCTCATCATATCTGCATATAATTCACTACTTGGTCTTATAAAATCAAATTAATCAAGAGCATGATAATGAACAATACAAACTTCTTCAAGTAGCAACTTCAATTAGATCTGCTGTAGTAGATGTGGTGTGTATTTAACAAATGAACACAGCTTTTGATGTGTGGGTTTTGTGGCTATTGATCTGCTTTCTTTTCAATATCTATCAGAAGTAGGACCAAAAGCATATGAATGGATAACAGCTATGGGCAATTCCTTATTCTGTAGTTCTCTACGCATAATAGTCTAAATACTTCTGGGCCATCTGAAGAGTCCACCGAATTTCATTTTGGATCACTAAATGGGTGACATAAAAGTAGTTACATGGAATGCCTTGTTAAGATGTGTTATCTACAAAGATTCAGTAGCTTGACCCTTGAATAAAGCTGGTAAGTGTCAATACTCTAGATTATGCCAAGTCATTCCTTCCCGAGTTAAGGCGCAGGGTGTTACATTTTACATCTTGCTTTAGAGGCCTTCTTGATTCATGTCTGCAGCAGCCTCTGAGTATCTGGAGGTTGATCTCTATGAAACAAATCCAAGAAAAACAACTCACTAGTACCTCTTCTCAAGCAGGATGCCCTGGGGCTCTTTTCTCAAAGCAAAATCTTTCACTTTTGCACCCTTGAGTCTGCTATGGGTGGAGTCTTATTGATTCCCAGGATGCCCTCAAGACATTCTTCCTGTTGTCCTGATACAAAGTACTTGACTTCTTTTTAATGCTAATCTTTTCACCAACCTAGCTGAGCCCAGTGCTAACTTTATGGAAACGTTCTTTCAGACAAAACTGCAAACATTTTCAGCAGGCTCTTTGCTCCTAATTTTCATTACAAATCTGGCTAAAAGCCACCAGAAGTACTCATGTCACAGTATGAACATTGAACTACTTCAAATTTTTTCCACCAGATTAGTCTGCTATCCTCAACCCCAAAGTCTCCTGCAAAAAGTCTCTAGACTTGAAGAAAATGTTAACAAATTTTCTGCTAGAGTACAACATAAATGCTCTTCAGTCCAACTTACCATGGAGTCCTTATTTTTAGTTTAAACTTCATTAGCCTGGCTCTTACTGACTGCTTTTCTGTTTTCATTCTGGACTTCTGAGTCTGACCACAATGAATTCACTTCTACCCTGCCACATCTCCCAGAATCTCCCATCAAGCTCAGCTTTCAGCATTCTCGGGCTTCTCTAGCCAGGATCTCAAAACCTTTCCAAACTCCTCCCACACATCAGTTCCAAAGACTTTTAAACCACATGGTCAGGTATTGCCATAAAAGCAATTCTACTTCTCTAGTACCAAATTTTTCTCTTAGTCACTTTCTCACCACTGTGACACAATATATGCACCTGAAACTTAAAGGAGAGGTTTATTCTGGCTCATGGTTTCAGTCTATGGTCAGCCAGCTCCCAGGCAGAAGTGGCATTGTCTAGTGGATAACAAAGGAAACGCTGCTCTCATCATGGTGACCAGGAAATAGACAGCAAAGAGAGGAGTGTGGGAAGGAGCTATATCCTCAAGGTCACACCCCCAGCAACCTGTTTCCCTCCCACCACCAGAACCCACCTCCTGACAGCAGGCCGGCAATATCACCCTTGCGAATCAGTCTCACCTCCCTGGAGCCCCACCTAAGAGAGCATGAGGCCTCCCGGAGAATATCTGCCATCCAAACCACATCATCGAGGAATGGCGGTATTTTATCTTAATGAAATTAAATTTACTACCTTTACTTTTATAGCTAGTGCTGTTTGTATCTCCTTTAAGAAATCCTCTCTAACCCGAGGTCATGAAAGATATCCTCCTGGATGAACCACTGAAGAGCTTTATAATATATAGCATATTTGATCTCAGATCTACCTAGAATTGACTTTTTGTATGGCATGAATGAGGCATCCAATTTTGTCTTTTTCCCAGTGGTACACAATTGTTCTAGCACCAATTATAGGGAAGAGTACCTTGGTTATATATCAGGTGTCCATTTATGTGTGGCCTACTTTATTTTCTTCATGCTGAAATAAAAGTGTTACTTGCTTGTATTGATTTTTTTAAATCTGGAAACCACCATTAAATATTTTAAACCACACTGATAGTTTTAAAATATTCAACTTACTTTCAGCATTTCAAATGCCTGACTAAGCAAACATGTGATCTTAATAAGAAAAACCTTTTAAGCATATTAAAGGTTCATAAATCTAAACTTAAGTTTATAAATTTGGTAAATCCATTTGTCTTAAATATTTGTATGCCAATTTACATACTTGTTCACATTCTTTTTTACACTTGAACTTGTAAATCATTTACAATTTTAAATAAATAAAATCATGTCTGTCAGATAGTCTAGTATGCCTATCTTTTAAATATGGAAAACACTTTAAATAAATAAAAACATAAGCAGATTATTCCCAAACCTAATATGCAAACGTTAATACTAGTGACATGATTTATTCTATTATTTTAAGAAATAATTATAAATCTTCTCCTGATTATAAAGTACTCACCTACTCAAAGAAGTAGCTTTAACCCAGGATTTGGTGGTGTATATCTGTAATCTCAACACTCGGGAGGCTGAGGCAGGAGAATTGCCATGAGTTTAAGGCCAACCTGGGCTACCTAGTGAGTTTAAGGCCAGACTGAACTACACAGCAATACCCTGTCTCAAAAAATCAATACCAAAACAAACAAAAAAGAAGCTGTAATATCTCAGTTCATCAAAAATTCCATTTCAGGGAAACAGAGATTTTATTTATTTATTTATTTATTTATTTATTTATTGTCTTTTGGGGACAGGGTCTCGCTATGCAGTTCAGGCTGGTCTTCAGCTCTCTTTGTAGCCCAGGCTAGTCTTAAATTTGCAGTGATCCTCCAGTCTCAGGCTTCCGAGTGCTGGGATTACAGGAATGCACCACCACACCTGGCTCGAACACAGAGATTACTGTTAGTAAGTCTGCAATTTATGACTACCAGATTACTTACCAGTAAGAAGTGTGCCCCTGAGGTGGCAAGAGGAGGAAATCTTAGATCCAGAGGCATCTTTTCTGAACAACAGGTAGACATCTGAGTCCTTTACAATGATCCTCTCTAAGTGAAGAGGGAACTCTAAGCCCAAACGGCTCAGATAGACTACTTCTCCCTCTGCCTCTCTGAACTCCCAAGTTAAACACTTTGCCAACCATGGTTGCTCAACTCAATGAAGTTTCAGGTGCACACACCCTTATGAAAGCATCCACTGGCAGTGGAAGACCCAGAGAAGCAGCCTGCACAGATGCAGAAGTGGATTTGTGACCGGGAACCTGTGTTTCAAGGGTGTCTGCGCGTGCTAGAGCCAGTAGTTCGGAACTGGGGAGTGGGGTGGGGTGGCTGTAAGTGGACACACCCTTTGTGCTATCAATAGAACAGCTCATGGGGACCAGTGAGAGACAAGCCACAGCACGGCAAGACCCGAGCTTGCCTGGTCTCTGAAAGACTTCCACTGAAAGTGGGGCAGCGCTGCAGGTGATCTTCTTACCTTTTTAAGTAAAAGAGTCAGGCCACATACAGAGATGGTCTGTGCAAATCAAGAGACACAAAACTGGAGGTCACAGGGTGTGTCCAAGCAGAATTCTGTTATCATGGGGACCCCAGAGATGGGGCCAGAAATATTTTTGCATCTCTAACAATAAATCAGCTCTTCAAATAACGAAAGCAGTGTCTCACTGAAATTTGTTGTTCAAACAGTCCTCGCCAGCATAACGCCAGAATGTCTTTATAGGACAGACCAAGAGACATAAATCTACTCCAAAGTGGGGATATTGAAACTGCTTTGCTT
This sequence comes from Hydrochoerus hydrochaeris, assembly GCA_004027455.1. Lineage (NCBI taxonomy): Eukaryota > Metazoa > Chordata > Mammalia > Rodentia > Hydrochaeridae > Hydrochoerus > Hydrochoerus hydrochaeris. The sequence goes on from PVLA01003115.1 coordinate 43,327, forward strand.
AGAGCTTCACATCAGCGAAATAAAATGTCCAAGGAAAGGTGGTGAAATGGCACCTGTGCCACTTATACCAGGCTATGTGTGTCCATCATTTCTAATCCCAAATTCTTTTTGCTGTCACAAGTAGACAGCATTATCAAGGTTGAAGATGCTTCCCTCTCATTGTCCTTTTAGGCCACTGAAGACAGCAATATGACCTGGATCCTTTGAAAGCTTGTAAGTTAGGAAACACAGATGACATATAAGGGTAATAGAATGAAAGAAATAAAATCATGAAAACACATGGGGAGATTTTAAAACATGGTTGTTTTATGAAAGTAAAGCTGGAAAACATGGACATACACTTTAATAAGAATGTATCTGTTGTATCTGCCATTAATTCTCTCCTAAATACATGTCTGTTCTAAAAAGTAAAAGTGAAGTAAGTTCCCTGAGCAGTGCTCAATCTTTGCTAAAAAACTAGACAAATCTTACACTTGGTCAAATTCAAATCAAAGAAAAGGTATAAACTCAGCCCCTTTCCCTGGGTCACTTGCAGCTTTCACCCTCAGCAGACTGATAACAAATGATGTGTTTAACTGCATTCCTGAAGTGGTCCAGATTTGTCCAGCAGGTCAGTCCTGTCCATCTCCCCCTTCTCACACTCCATGTTACCACTGATGATTATGACCACTCAAGGACCTCTGCTAGATGACTTAGCAGGTAAGATGTTTCACACACTCTAGATTAACTCCCAGGAGTAACTCTGCAGCAACTGTAATTTACTATGCTTTGAATCTCATAAGGCCTTGTCATGGAAGAAAAAATTGTCCCCTTAAATCTACATTTCTTAGGCTTTGCATATCATGTGCTCAAGACTTTGAGGTGACTAATCTCAGCTCCTGAGGGATGTTTTGAGATTGGGATTATCTCCCTGCCTAGTTCAATGGGAGAAGAATAGTCTAAGTCACAAGTTACTATTGAGTACCTGTGTGGGTAAGTCAGTGTGCTAATATAAGGGAGAACACAGTTACATATTTCAAAAGAACTTGCATTTGAGTAAGCAGTAGCCATCCACATCCAGAAAATGGTTGGAACAACATAAGGGTAGAGAAGGGAGAAACTGAGCACCTCTTCAATGGGAAGTGAAGTGATAAAGTTGGGCCTAGAGTTGTAACAGGCTCTGCTCAAATCAGACTATGCTTACAAGAAATACATTGGATGTTTATGCTTACAATAAATACATTGGATGTGACTCCTTCCATTTGTTCACTATTTTATCATAATTTCAAATGGATGGATAGCATGCATACAGAAAGGCACACACATTCTAAGTGTTTGATGACTGTTCACACGCTGAGGAACGGACCAGTGTACCCCAAACCAGACCAAGAAGTAGAGCACATCATCTTGTGACCAAATCACCCAGGCTGACCACTAAAAGTAACTGGTGGTCTGCATTCTAGCACCTGAGGTTAATTCTGATTAATTTTTAAACTTTATATGCATTAAACAGTATAGTATGTGCTCTGGTGTACCCAGCTACTTTTGCTAAATGTTAATTATGAAACTCATCCATGTTAGTTTGTTCATTGGCATTGCGGTATGACGTCCCACTGTTTGGATATACTACACTTGTACCTTTCCACAGACATTTGGGTTGGATTTATCTTGGCTTCACATTCTGCTGTGAATATTCCTGCTGGATCATTTTAGATATTTGTGCATCTTTAAAGACATTTCCACTTAACATACATACTTCAGCTTTAAAAGATAACATAAAAAGTTTCCCAATTATGTGAAGGTTCCATTTGCTCTGCACCTTTCCCAACATGTGATATCATTAAAATATTAAAGTTTAATCCATTCTATAGGTGTGGCGAGGAATCCACACCTTTTTGTTTTGTTTTAAATAAAATTTCTATTTATGTTTCCTTTTATTTCAACATTAATGCAAGCTGATAGAAACAAAAAAATATGTAAACCCCTCAATCATCCCACCTCCTTCCCCCAGAGGGACTTTGTTAATAGTTCCCATAATCCTCTTCCTTTTTTTTGTACCAGGAATCGAACTCAGGACCTTGTACCTTGCACCATCTTGGGCCACTGAGCTATACCCCTGGACTATAATCCTCTTCCTATGCAGATCCCACAGCAGGGTGGGCTGGCTGGCTGAGGATGTGTGTTGTAAAAACGGGATCATGTAGTTTATATTTTCTTTAGCTTCCACATCCCACTTAATAGAAAATGAACTTATTTTTACATTTACTTATATATGGTCATGCACCTCTGTCTTAGTCACTCTCTCATTATTGGGACAAAATAACTGACATCCACAACTGAAAGTGTGAAAGGTTTGTTTCCGCTCACACTTTAGAAATTTCTGTCCTTGTGTGGTCAGCACCGTGGCTGCAGGGCCTCGGCAGAAGAAAGCAGCTCACATCATGCTGCACAGGAAGCAAAGAGCATCAAGGGAGCAGCCAGGAAAGGAGATGCAACCTTCTGAGTCCCATCCACAGCAACAGCCTCCTTCTACCTGGGCGTCAGCTACGAGGCCCTGCAATCCGGTTCCCTGGCAGAGCTATGGCCTGTGATCACATGAGACTCTCAGGGGAATCTAGATACTGTAAGAACCGTAACAGTCTCTAAAAACTCACGCATTGTAATTACAGACCTGCAGGTGAGAACTGCACATTTATGTAACTATTTCTTTACTGTTGGCATTCAAATTGTTTCCAATCCTTTGCTACACTCTCAGGGGTCTGACACAAACCTTTATTCATTCAGTAAATAGTCATTCAGTACCTATGTCAATCATTAAACAGGGTCCTGGGAACAGAGCAGGAACCCAAAACACAAAATCCTGGACCTCATGGATTTTACATTCTAGTTAGGAAGATGGATGACAAGCAAGATAAGTAAAACATACTGTGAATGCATTAACAGCAGTAATAAATGCTGAAGGGAAAATAAAGGAAAACGGGGGTTGAAGACCTGGGCAGAGACAAGATTGCAATTTGGGGTACGTTGACCAGAAGTGAATTTAAGAAGGGGACATTGTATTCACAGACTTCAGGGGAGGAGAACAAGGAGCCAAGTCTTCTTGGGAGTTGGCACCATGGCGGGCTGCTGGGGGGAGAACCAGAGGCCAGCTCTTCCTGGTGCGTGGGCTGGGAGACAAGAAGAGCCAACCCCACCACCACCACACACACACTTCCCCAGAAGTGACCAGTTAATCCAGAGAAACACAGGCTGAGATCATAGCTATTGAGGTAAAATACAACTTAATGCTTGTAGTGTTTAGTATTTCACTGACTTTGCAGGCCTAAATCTGGTAGTCTGACCATCTATTCAGAGGATAATAATATGCAATGTAGTGTCTGGGAAGATCTCCTTCTGAGGGTGGTGGTCATTGTTAAATTCCCTATTATCTTGTTTTGAAGTCCTGTATCATTTTTATTGGTTTGGCTAGGTTTTATTCTGTTTTGTCTTGATTTTATTGTATCCAATAGCCTAGGTAACTATTTCAAAGATAACAATGTATATTATGGTAGCCATTTTGGATTCACTATTATCTTATTTTGAAGTCCTTTAATGCATTCATTCTTTTGTTTTTATTGTTTCTATTCTGTTCTGTTTGATTTTTGCTATGTCTGAAGGTATCTGCAGCTATTTTGAGGACAACAAGAGGCATTATGGTAACCATTATTGATTTCCTATTGTTTTGAAGTCCTATGTCACTTACACTTGTTTTGATTGGTTTTATTGTTTTATTTTGCTTGGTTTTATTCTCATTAAAGTAAAAATTACAAAGAAGAAAAAGGAGGAGGAGGAGGAGGAGGAGGAGGAGGAGAGGGAGAAGGAGAGGAAGAAGAAGACAACATTGTAAGTGAAGCTTAAATGAAATGACCTGACCACATGGACATGTTGGGAAAGAACACTCCAGGCAGAAGAAATACAAAGACTCTAGAAACACAGCAGCTGGCACAGCAGGATTAGGAGTGTTCAGAATTACAGAACGTTCTCATACATCTCCATACAGATGATGACTTTAGCTGGATCGAGCTCACTCTCTTCTCCATTTCTGAAGCCCCTTTCTGCAATGAGATTTCACAGAGCTCCCCTGGCTTGAAACCCCTCCTTTGCTTCCCACTAAGGCATAAACTCCAGTAAGACCCTGCATTATTTGGCCACTGCTGCCATCTTCACCCTCAACTAGTGCGGCTCTGTCTCCCTGTCTCTAAGCTCCCCCCCTCTCTCAGCTCCTACACTTAGGAACCTCCCCACTCCAGGGCCTTGATTCCATGCCTGGAATGCTTTTCCAGAGTTGCTGGCATAGCTAGCTTGTTCTCAGCTGCAGGACACATGTAAATGTCACCTCCCAGAGTGGTCTCTCTTAATCACTGTTATGGTTTGTGTCTAGATGTCCCCCCAAAGTTTCATGCGGTCCTAGGGTTTTTTAGAGGTGGCTGAATCTAGTGTGTGTGATCTGCTGAGATACATGAAACCCACAATGGCTGGGAAAAGAAAAACAGAAGCTGAAGATATTTTTAACCACAGAAAAGTAAAATCACAGCTATGAAATTCTTTTAAAAATTCTTTACAATCTGTGTCAGCTAAATTCTACATCACTACTTAGTCTAGCTAAATATAAAACTCCGGGTAAAATCTATATGATGACAAGGTGACCATTGCTCGCCTACCTCCTAAGTTACCAGTCTTAGTCACTTCAGACTCTAGAGGCGCGTGGCCTGTATTCTCAGAAGTTTCAGGGCAGTTCACAAAAGTGTTCGCAACTATGGTTTATTCAAAGTTTTAAACCCTGTTTTGGCGCCCCCTGGTGTGAAACATGGTTTCAACTCCTCGTACTTACTGAAAGTCCTTTTAATATTTACAGTAAAAAACCAAAGTCTAAAATAATTTTTACCAAAGAAAATATGAGTAGTTAATTACCATGTAAACTTCACAGTTTTGAAGTCATAATAAATTTTTAATTAGTTTTTAGAAGCAACAGGTGCAAATCACTGAGAATCTGCAGTTGCTTTATAAAATGTGCTAATTCCACTCCAGCAACTTGCCCTGTGATCATACTTGTGCCTGTGCAAAATAACACGAAGGCCAAGATCACTCAGTATGGCAAGATTGTTTCCTGTGGTGCTGGGAGCAGCATAAGTGTCAGGCAATAAAAGGTTGGTGATTTAGAGAATGATGAACAACAGAGTACTGTGTACTTGTAAAACAAGGCAAAAAAGGAAGATTTAAAGTGCTCATATAGGATGACTTCCATTATATTTCAGGGACCATAAAACAGAATCAAACAAAATTAAAAACAATGGTAGAGAACTATGGCATTTTGCTACCACTCAAATTTGTAAAAGGAATAGCAATCATGTGATAACAATCATATATGCTTATATTTGCTCATACATCCATAAAAGCAATCTCTTGAAGGATATGCAAGAAACTATTATTATGTGGATATTTATTGATGATGGTGTAGAAAACAGGTAGATGTTGGATAATGAATTCCTCAGCATGGTTCTTTATTTTTGAATTTTGCTTTGATTATTCAAAGTATTAAGCAACTTTTGGGGGAGCACCAGGGATCCAACTCACAGCCTCACACTTGCCAGGCAGGTGCTTGTGCTGCTGAGCTAAATCCTTGGCTGCTAGACAACTTTCTTTTTAAAAAAAATTAAAGCCTTTCACAAAAGATCAAGAAAGACAAGAGCCTTTGCTTTAAAAAGCTCAGACAAAACAATTTTAGGGGGAACTTCAGGCTGAACGTTATGGGGCACAGCCTGTGAATAGTGATATAACTGCATTTACAGCAGGGATCTTGTGCTCAGGAGTTCAAAGACCCAGGGCAGGTGATATATGGCATAGAAACTCTCATCAGTACAGACTGGATTTGTCACAGATTTTCCAAATCCAGAATTCCAGATAAAGTGTTTTAACCTTCACCTGGAGATCATGAAATCCACAGCACCCTGATCAACTGCATATTGCAACCAGAATTTAAAAAATACAAAAGATGTCCATTCTGGGAAAAAGATACAGTAGAGATGCTTGGATTAGAAAAATCATGTACTCTCCAAATTGAGAAGAACCTCCCTTCAGTGAAGACAAAACTGAAAGCAGTTAAACAACTGGTAATAATCAAGGCCTTGAGTAGGGAATGGTGGTGCATGTCTGCAGTCCCAGCTTTTGGGAAGCTGAGGCAGGAGGATTACTGTGAGTTCAGGGCCAGTTTGAGCCTCATAGTGACTTCAAAACCAGCCTAATGTACATAGTGAGACTATTTTAAAAAAACAAAATCAACAACAAAAGAAGAATCAAGTCCCTGAAGCTGTCACAAGAACTTTCAACTGCAGAGAACATGTCTAACTCGTGCACCATGAGCCCAGGGCAGTTGACAGTATAGTGGCCTCTAAATTCGGGACAGTACACTTAAGTGGCAAGATTAGGGAAGGGACAAAACATCAAGCTTATTCCCATTGTTTTACTTGTTTAAAAACAACAAAGTCTGAAACCACAACAATGGCAAAAGAGCCATTGTGGTACATCTAAATGGCAGAGGTACAAGACGCCTTACAATACTCTCCAGGTCAGGAATGAAACTTTTATTATGACAAAGTAAAACAAGCTTCTCTCCCTCCTTTCTTCCCTGGCTGTCATCGCTCCATGCATTCATCAGGTGTCTTGAGAATTTAATCTCCCCCAGGCTACACAGATAGCGTTGCAGGAGGTCTTAGATGCAAAGGCTCTTTTTTCTCAAGCAGTTTGTACTCGTGTGAGGGAGCGTTTGCCATGGAGCAGGATGGAAGGGGTCGTGAAAAGGCGAAGCGTGCCCAGATGCGGAGAGGCCCCTCCGGTCTGGAGCAGCCACGCCCTTCCGGAGCACCGTGCAGCGGGGCCTGGGGGTGGGGTGGGTGAGCGGCTAGAACGAGCATGGAAACCAGACACCCAGCTGGAAACCAAGGCGCTGCTGGTGGCTGAAACAACTTTTTCACCCTACACAACGGGCAAGGGACAAGAGTTGTGACCACACTCCGGGCTGACTGACTTCACGGTGGCCCGCCCTTGGCAGTAAGGAACGACCTGCTGCCCACATTGCGAGAGCATCTTTATGGCGCTCGTACTCCTGTCCTAGCTGGCATTTCCCAATCCCACTCACCCCCAAGCCGCCTCCCCAAACACCCTCCTTCTCCCTTAAGCACCCAAAGTCCTCTTAAAAAGCAAGGGGCAGGGAATGTGGCGGGGCACGTCTGTAATCCCAGCACTCTGGGAGGCTGAGGCAGGAGGATCTAGAGTTAAACCCATTCTGGGCAATTTAGCAACTGAGTAGGAGTCTGTCTCCAAATAAAAAGTTTGAGGATGTAGCTCAGTGTAAAGGTCCTGGGTTCTATCTACAGAAGTGAGGGAAAAAGAAAGGAAGAAGGAAATAAAGACGGAAGTAGGTAGAGAGGGAACAACAACAACAAGAAGCTAGCGAGGGTCCTGTGGCCCGCGAGCGCGAACTCCGAAACTACAAGCCCCAGAATGCAAGACCGGAGTCAGGACAGCTCCGCTGTGTGGACCACAATGCCAAAATTTCCGATGGGGCGGTGCTCTGCGAGGGACGGCACAATTGCTGGATCGCCTAGGCAACTCCAATTGCGTGACAGAATGCACTTCCGCTTCCGCCTCTTGGCCGAGAGTCTGCGCAGTCTCGCCGTGTGACGCCATTCTCCTGCGACTGCGCGAGTGCGGGGGTGACGCGTCTCGACCTCTCTCCGGCGGGAAACCCCAGAGCTGTTGCTTCTCTTCGGCCTGTGTTCTGGGAGCTGAAGGAAAAGGTCCGGCAAGATGACGGACCGCTACACCATCCACAGCCAGCTGGAGCATCTCCAATCCAAGTACATCGGTACGGGCCACGCCGACACCACCAAGTGGGAGTGGCTGGTGAACCAGCACCGCGACTCGTACTGCTCCTACATGGGCCACTTCGACCTTCTCAACTATTTCGCCATTGCCGAGAACGAGAGCAAAGCGCGAGTCCGCTTCAACTTGATGGAGAAGATGCTGCAGCCTTGCGGGCCGCCCGCCGACAAGCCCGAGGAGAACTGAGAGCCGCCCGGCTTGCCTCCGCGGGCTGCCGGCCTCTCGGCGTCTTCCGGCCTTCATGGACCGCTTCCCGGTGCCTCCGGCCTCCCGGGCTTTGCGTGTATGGATGTGCGTTTCCAGAGGGGTCCCCCCGACCTGCCTTCGTGTGCCCTTTGGATATGGCACTGAGAGACCTTCGGGACCCGAGAACTGTGCTGGTGGAGAAGTCCTGGATTTCGGGAAGCGCTGGGGAGGGCTGCGCTGGACTGAGACGGGACTTGGAGGCTGGTTTTTGGCTTGTTAATGCCGTTGTTGCTGTCTTTCCATAAAATTTAGAAATAGTTCAGGCTGTGGTGTGAACTGCTTGTGTCGGTGGAGGGGTTCGGGGAGGACGCTGGGACCAGGGTCTGCTGAGAAGTGCGAGTCAGAGATGGGGGCAGGGCACAGGGCCGGCGTTCCTGACCAGGCCTGAAATCACCATCCACACTTTTTTTAATTTAATGTTACTCCATTCCGATATCATCCAGGCGCACAGTGCTTTCCAAGTGTTGAAAATTTTTATATTATCCCATTCTGTCTCCCGTTTCCAAAGTTCCTGCTGTCATTGACTATTGTAAATTGAATGCTCCTTCTTGGAAACCTGTGACTTCAGAGATGACGAGCTGACAGATAGATGAGTTATTTGATTCAGTCAACACTGAACAAATACGTACATACCAGGCATTTCTCCGGGCTTGTGGGGCTTCCATTTTGCTAGTCGAGGAAAGGGAGGCAAAACAAACTATACACTGGAGCAAATGTTAGAAAATGCCGGGAGGTGAGGAAAGCTGGTAAGGGTCCTGTTTTAAATAAGATGCTCAGGTTATTGAGATGATGGCATTTGAGGAAAGACTGAAGAATTGAAGGAAATAGCCCTGCAGAAAGCTGTGGGAATTGCCTTTCATGTAGAGGAAATCGCCAGGACATGGCCCCAAAGCTGGGAGTGTTTGGCTAATTGGAGGAACAGCAGGAGCCAGGGTGGCTTGAGAGAGCTAGGGGATTAACTGAGCGACGACAGGGAGACTCGTAGGTCCCGTAGGCAGAGACAAGAACATCTGAGGGAGGTAAAAACAGTCATTGGAGGGTTTTTAAGCAAAGAAGTGAGCTGACAGTTTTGTTAAGTGCTGCTGGGGATGACTCCAGGGTCTTAGGTAAGCACTCTGCGGTTTTTGTTTGTTTTTTGTTTTGTTTTTGAGACCAGGTTTTGCCAAGGTCTGGGCTGGGCTGAAACTTAAGAGCGACAGCTCTTGAGGAATTACAGGTTTGCTGCCTCTGACATTTTTATTCAGTCACCCTTAAAACATCCCGATATTTAAACTCCATTATACTTTTAAAATTGTTGAAGACCCTCAATAAAATATACGTTGATAGTATTGTATATTTTAAATATATACTTGTTAATATTCACCACAGTAGAAATTATAGGAAATTTGCAAGAAAGCAGCAATTCTTGTAAAAATAACAAAATTACATAATGAAAGCAGTCTTACGAAAAATAACTTCCAGAACAATTTAGTGAGAAGAATGGCTTTAAAAAAAGAAAAAAACAGGCCAGGGATTTAGCTCAGAGGCATAAGTGCCTGCCTGGCGCTGCTGGTGAGCATGCGAAGTTGTGAGTTCAATCCCTGGTACAAAAAAACAAAAACCAATTTTGGAGATGTCTTTGACACCGGAATTAATAGGTGATTGGGTTCTCATTTTCTACGTTTTTACCGTTGGTATAAAAAGTTTTTGTTGAAATTTGAGAAAATCTACTTTTCATGAGTATGTAGTTTGGGAAGACTTTTTAGCCATTTCAAATAATTACATGTATTCTTTGCATTTAAGCAAAAACCAGTGGTAGTTTCTGAAAGTACAACATGGAATCTACAGCTCAGACAATAAACTTTACATTCTGTAAGCTTCGTGTTAAAATTTCTTGACCTACCTTGAACTCTGGGTAGATCACTTACTCAGAAATGATTTGGAACATCAAGCTTCAGTCATTTGGGTTGGAGAGCATTGGCTCATTGAATAATACACATCTTGTAAATGTTAGAAACTTTGTACTTGTAAAAAAGTCAAATTCATTAATACCACCTCTATTTCATCAGGAGGTTTTTATGGTATCAATAAACTGAGAAATTCCCAGCACTGTGTTTTCTATGGGTGTTAAATTTTTGCTTGAAAATTTCAATTTGATTTTTTTTTTTTTGAAGAGTAGGATATATTTATTGAGAGAAAGCTGCTATCTGAAGAGAGACAGAAGGGGATCCCGAAAGGGTTGCCCCCAACTCTGTCTTTTCCAGGGACTTTTATAGAGTAAGACCATGGGTTCAAGGTGGGGGAAGACTGGGAACTCACAAGGCAAATGGGCATAAGGTGGGACATACTACAGTCAGCCAATAAGATCAATAGTTCAGGTAAAATTGATTACAATAGGGACAAATGGGAAAGCAAGTCATGTAGAGAGCAGGCATTCTTGGGGCTATGACCTTTACCCTAGAGGGGTGGGACAGTGGCTCCAGGGTGAGGGGGACCATCCAAGTTGTAGATGAGGTAAATTTGCAGGTTTGTCAATACTTTTGACACTTCTGCCTTGTAACCATGCAAATCCTAATGTGCATCTGCCTATCCAGCCGGGGTGGGGGGGCAGCCAGGGCCACAGATTGGTTCTACAAGAACAATGAGTGCCATGGGGGGCTCCCCACCTAATTCCAGGGCGATTAAACCAGTCTGTTGCAAACCAGTCATTAGCCTGTAAAGTTTCTGTGTGTACACGCTGTTCAAGGGGTGTCCATCCCAAGTATTTAGTGGCATTAGGGCAATGAGAATAAGAGTGGTTTTTTTGTTCCCAACATAAGGGAGCTTTCCTACTGAGATATCCTATGGTGGGAGTTAACCATAGATACTCATCCCATATTTGAAAATAACCATCTTGATATCTGTGGCTGTTGGCCCTTAGGACAGGACCTTTATTCTTATGTAATAGGGGCCTTATTAGTGTCCGTAGGGAGTCTTCAGTGGCATTATTAGAAAAAACCCGATTATGCCCAGGATCATTAAGAGCATAATTTATAGGCCATCTTATTACTTTGTAATTGTGGGTAGAACTATAAACTACTGAGCCTTTTCGTATCTCATTAATATAGTCTTGTAATTTATTCCAATCATCTCCTCAAAGAGGAGATACCCACCAAGGAAGTCCTGATGTACTGGGCAAGGGCAGTAAGCCACATACATATCCAGCAAGAGGTTTGTTATAATGATTTTGCATATTCTTGTGCACACATTAAAAAGGAATTGCATCCTCCTTTGAGTGGTGAACAGTAAGAGGGCTAAGAGTAGCAATACTTATCTGAAGTCTTTGTCTTTTTTTCTGAGGAGGAATCTTAAGTCTTCTATGGGTTCACAGGAGTATGTGGGTGGCTGTTCACTTCCAGTGACAGTGTCTGGCTCCTAAAGTTTGAGTCTGGTGTGATGTATCCAGGAGTCTAGACCTGTTGTCTTGACTGCAGAAGGAATTGACAGGATCACAGTGTAAGGCCCTACCCAAGTTGATCCTAGGGAAGGAGATGATGAGGGAGATTTTACTAGTACTAAATCTCCAGGGTGAAATATAAGATTTCCTTTTTCTGTAGGCTGAGCTTCTGTTAGCTCTTGAAGAGTTTGTTGAAATTTAGCCAATGAAGTGACATCTATTAATAAGGCATCAGTTTCTCTATTCACAGTCATCTTTATCATTCTCAATTTCTTCCTCCCGTTCTGGCAAGAAGGGCCCTTGGGGAGGTTGTTTAAATCCAGATAAGGATGAGTATAGTCCTGTAGAGGCCTGGATTACAGCTGATCTAGGAGCCTTATCCTCAAGGCTGGAAGGGCAAGTGGGGGAAACCTCAGGTTTAACTGACTCTTTTTCAACATGGAAGGGTTGAACATCTCCCAGTGCTTAAGAATGCATTTCAAAGGAGAGAGGCTTTGGCATTGTGTCACCCATGTCTCTATGCAGTGATCTCAGTGGATGACCTCCAAATGATATAGGTGAATGAAACTCCTGACCTACTTTGTCCACAAATTCGTGTTCTTTAAAATCGAAGAATGAACTTTAGGAACAGCAGAGGTGAAGAGTAGACTATTTTATTGAGAGAAAGCTTCTGTCTGAAGAGAGACAGAAGGGAGTCCCAAGTGGGTTGCCTCTCAATTTGATTACTAGCAGAAAATAGTTCATTTTTCTTTAAGTGACAGGCCCACTTAATTTGTTTTCAAGAATATGGGTATTTCTACCAAACACCCAAATCTGAAAACTGTAGTTCATGTAAAACTGTTGTGCCCTTAAAAGACAGTTCAGTGTGTAACTCAAATAAGCAGGAGAGCTTTCCCTTGAGAAATCCATCACTTAGCAGGAACACTGTATGTGCACTGCCAGTTTCATCACACAAAGTAGCAAAAGACAGTCTGCCAGGAGTACAATTTCATAAAGTTAGTAATCTTCACAGCTTCGTTGATGTTCTTAAGTGACGTTGAGGTAGGCTTGTCTTGTTTTAGCTGTTTTTATTGAGAGAACATGACAATCCAATGATTACTAGTCCAGTTTTGTGCCACTCTCTTGATTCATGTTAGTAATTATACCATTTGCTTTCCTACCATTTGTGAAATTAACAATGAAAAGTATACATGGTTTTATTGTCCTTTTCATTGTTAATTTCACAAATGGTAGGAAAGCAAATAGTACAATCACGTATACAAGTACTTTTGACTTAACAGACTCCCTGACATTCCTACCATTTTTACTTGGAAGAATGAGCAATAAATTGCAGTTATCTACACCTGAATGTTTAGCAGACATTTTTGTCAAAAATGAATGAAATGGGCGTCACTTTTAGAATATCAACTGAACGCTTTCAGAAGTTCCTTCTCACTGCTGTGTTGAGAATAGACAGGTGACATGAAAGAAAATATAGGCCAGAGATATAGCTCAGAGGCACAAGTGCCTGTCTGGCAAGTGCAGGGTCATGAGTTCAATCCCCAGTACAAAAACATAACAAAACAAAACCTATTATAATTGTTAGAAATTAAATCAGTGTCAATAAATAAGTAAAAGTGTCAACAATAATGCTGTTTCACCCTTACCTTAAGAAGTTAAACTATAAATCACCATTCTTACAGAACCTGATAAAGGTACACAAAGTGTCCTTACAGTGAGCCCTATCCAAGGCTGTACCAAACAGACCAATAAAGATAATTTCTTGAACTCTAGATAAAAAGATCTACAGTATGGGATAGCATATGTGAGTAGTACATCTATTAAGAATTGCAAGAATTGAGAAGAATGTTAGTAACTTAGAGAAAGACCTCCAATTAGCTACAATTTATATTGTTAAATTATACAAGGGCAAAGATTTTAACCAATTAACTAATGCATCTTAAGTGTCTGAACCATTTGTTGGAAATAGGAAGATAGAGCTTAATCTAGATAGATAGTGTATTGCTAATTAACATACACAGGCAGTCTTCGACTTGTGTTAATTATCTCTTTGTACATGTGTAAAAGTCAAATTCATTAATATTACCCCTCTTTCATCAGAAAAGTGTTACACTATCAAGAAATCAAGAAACTTCCAGCACTATATTTTCTACATGTGTAACACAGGTCTATCAACTGTACTAAGAGAGATAATAGCAAAAAAAAAAAATGAGATATTTGAAGACATGCTTCCTGTCATACTAATAATATTTAATTTTATCTTATTTAATCTTTGGAAAGTACCATCTTTATTTTATAGGTGAAACAGATTCAGAAAAACTAACTTGCAAAGTCACACAGCTTGTTATCTAAGCCTGGATTTGAACCAGGGCTGTCTAGTTTCATAGTACAAAATCCCAAACATCCCACTGCCCCAAGTAGGTCAAATATAAATAAATAATACCAGAGTAAGTTGATGTCAGATACTGTCTCTGATTTTTAAAAATGGAAATATTAAAAGCCTTAGCAGATTAGATTGAAGAAATATCAGTATAAATAATATAGGAGGGAATATAAGAGATCTCATATAACTCTAAAAACTGTTAACTTTGAAATGCATTGAATAAAGATAATCATAGAAGAAAGAGTGATTGTGTGTGGGAAAACCTCCATTCAAGAATCTGAAGGTAAAGTGTAGCCCAAACAAGTGTAACAGCGCTGCCGTTGTTCACGTTGCTCTTCTGATGCAGGGAAATGCTATCTGTGTCAGACACTGGAGGGCAGCAGAAGATTCTCTGATGGAAATTACTGCGGGAAACAGCTTTACACGTGTGGATTCCTACAAACTTCAGAAAGAAATCAGCCATTTTCATCTTTATTCACATGAATGTTGCAATTAAGAAGCCACTTGAAATACCATAAAGCAATAGGCATTTTTTTTCATTTGATAAATTTGTAGTGATCTTTTCCAGATCACTGCATCAGGCTCTCAAGGAGAAAACAAGATATGGTCTCTGCCCTTGAGAGGATGCCAGTCAGCAAAATAAAGGCAGCAGCACTTAAATACAGCAGCAAGGGCTAAGTGTAAACAAAGAAGACTGAGACAGAGGGTGGTAGGAGTTTTCAGGGAGTGAGCGTCGTCGCAAACTGCCAGGGAGGGGTGGGGAAGGACACTGTTGAGAAAGGCTTTGAGCAGGACCTTGCATAATAAAACAGAAGGTGCACTATCAGGAGAGGGCAGAGTGCTGTGAGTCTCTGGGGTATAACCAGTCACCCCAGAAGGGCAGGAGAATTCAAGTCACTCTCTCCTACTGAGAAACCTCTCCATTACTTCTAATAACTTCTTCTAGTGTGCCCCATGTCCCAGTCTTTGTCCCCTGCTGTCGCAAGGCTAGAAAACCAAACACTAAACCCTAGGATGGTAACAACACTGTAAGAGTTACTTTTAAGTGCATCTAAGAGTTCCTGTAAGAGTGCCCACTATGTGCTGAAGACTGACATGCACCACCTCAAGCTTCACAAGAGACTGGAGACAGTTGTTATTCTATGACATCAATAAGCCAACACAGAGAGCAAATGAAATGGTTTGCCTGTTAGCAGTCAGCAAGAAAGGGTAGAACAGGGACTTCCCTCCAGGTCTCCTTCCAGAATCCAGGTTCTTCATAGGTCAGGGCTTTTTAAACTGTGGTTTACAGAAGTCTAACACTTTGAAAAGTTATTGGCAGCTTTTTGGATGGGAGCATGGAGTTGTTTTTGGTTTCTAGGAATGCTGTGAGGGCAGTATTGGTTAAATTCATTTCAGAAATGCCTCACATCTTGGAGATGCTTCAGATCATTTAACATTTTACAGCAAGAAATTTTAATCCATCATTTCCTAAACTTATCTGACCTTAGAATCCTTTTATAATTACCATGATAAAACAGAATAGATTTGGGGGTTACTGATTTGGGTAATGAAACAATTCTGGGATAGAAAATAGTGTATTCAACCCCAGGCTTGAAGAGGTTGAATTTGGTGACAGTGTGCAGGTGGGAACTCACAACCTCAAGAGAGGTTTCCTAGGGTTGGAATCTCTCACTTGAGAGTAAGGACTTTTGTGAACGGAAGTTTGTTGCTGTCAGCTCTCTGAGACTAGCAACTTAGAGGCATTGGAGGAAAAAGAGAATTCTATGGCACAGATTAGTTACGATCTTATCTCAGGTTCATTGTTTTGCCAGGACAAAAGGAATCTAGATATTTGTGTTCACTAATTTGGTCAGTGTCTGGGAGATGTATATGGATCACTGTCAGGAGGCAGTGATCTGGCAGCTGACAGTGGGTGTACCTCAGAGAGATGACAATTTGTTCTTAATTTAATTGCCTTTTTCTCTCTCTGCCCATGTTTCTTCCAGATCCTGCATCTTCCTTTCAGACACTGCACACACATCTTCATACTGCCCACCTTCATGGTCACTCACTGTCACTCTGTCACTTCATCCTAAAACAGCAGAAAGCTGCGGAGAGTGAGCCCCAGGAATTGTGTCCCGGTAGCCTCACAGGGCCTGCAGCAATGGCTCTTTGAAATGCACTGCCCTTTGATCCGGGCCACCTCAGAATCCTGGCTTTCTCAGCTTCGCTCATTTCCCATCCCTGTCTCAGCTGTTATCTTGTCTCCTCCCCCCACTCTTATCTCTCTAGGCTTCCTTTCAAAGGACCTTATCCCTGCTTCCTCCTGTCTTCTCACAAAAACAAGCAGAAGTGTCTTCCAACTTGCTGGGTAGATACAGCAGCCCAGCCTCGGGCCTGGTGCTGTACCGGTACTGCAGAATCCAGGACGTCCCTTCCTGGGCCCATTTTCCTCACTTGCCAGCCCTTCACTAATGTGCTATCTCTGGTCTGGCCTGGACTCTGGCTCTGATCACTGCAGCCTGCTCTACAATTCTGTTCTTTACAATCATGTCATTTATTGTTTTCATTGTTTTAATCTCTTTAATGTCACTGCTGCTCTCTCCTTCATCAGTTTTGATGAGACGATCAAATGATATGTCCTCTCCTGAAAAAGTTGTCTTTTTCTATTAAAACAATTAAAAAGGTACAAATAACAATATAACATGGATAGTCCACCTGTCTTCACATTCACAACTGTTTTATCTTTTGTCAAATTTGTTTTTATATTTTTAAAAAAAGAATTTTGCAAATTATATGGACATATGCCCACTTCACAAAAGAAGCGCTGGGCATGATGACACTCAGGAGGCTGAGGCAGCAGGATTGCATGAATTCAAGGCCAGTCTGGATTATAGAGTGAGACCCTGTCCTCTGAAACAGGCAAAACATTAAAACTCAAAGAGAAGCGTCACAGATAAAATGGGCACCTGCTTCCTCTGGTTACTCCTACCCCAATTTTTCTTCCCTCCTCATATCCATTCCTACCTCACCCCTTAAGAATCATTTCTATGAGTGTGTTGTCAGTATAGTCATTGGATTTTACAAATGTATTTGTATAAAGCAACTATTATTCCTTTTTAAAAAAGAGTATTGCTATATTTTAGAAATGTACAAATGAAACTGTTGGATCCTTGAAAAGATGCATAACTGTTATCTGATCACTCTGGGAGGCTGAAGCAGAAGGGTCAGAAGTTTGATATCAGCCAGTTTAACCACTTAGGCAGACCTTGTCTCAAAATTTAAAAAATTTTAAGAAGGGTTGGTCATGTAGCTCAGGGCAGATGGGGAAAAAGGGAAGAAAAAGATAAAGAATTACCTTACAGTTCAGTAAGTTCAATCCTAGAGTATTTGCCTAAAGAAATTGAAAGGAAGAATTCAAACAGATAATTACATGCCTATCTTCAGTTCAGCATTACTACACCAATAGTCAAAAGGAGGGAAAAAACCCAGAGTCCACCAATGGATGGATGAGTGAATAAAACACTGGAATATTCAGCCACAAAAAGAAGTAGAGTCCTGTACACACTGCAGTGTAGATGAACTTTGAAGGAGTTATGTTAAATGAAATAACCAAAAGGGATAACGTTGCACGATGTCACTAAGATGACATGCCTGGAATAGGCAAATTCATAGAGACCGAAAATAACAGAGGTTACTAGGGGTCTGGGAGGGGAAGTGGGAATGATTGCTCTATGGGTACAGACATTTTGTTTAGGATAATGGAAAAGTTTTGGAAATAGTAGTGATGATGGCTGTACATCATTATGAATATAATTAATGATGCTTTTTCTTTTTTTTTTTTTTGAGGTCAGAATCTTGCTCAGTTGTCCATGCTGGCCTTGAATTCTTGGACACAAAATTCCCTTCCTGCCTCAGACTCCCAAGTGCTGGGAGTATGCGAATTAGCTTCTGCAGCTGACTATAGTAACATTGAATTAATCATACACTTCAGGATGGTTAATATGACTAATTACATTATATATGTATAATTTTGAAAAATGACTAAGTACGCCAAAATGTATTGAATTGTACCCCTTAAATGAATGAATTATGTGGAATGTGAATTACATCTCAAGCTATTTTTTTCCAGTTTTTTGTTTGTTTTTTTGTCTTTCCAAGACAGGATTTCACTATGCAATTCAAACTGGCCTTGAACTCGCTTTGTAGCCCTGGCCTCAAACTCGCAGTGAGCCTCCTGCCTCAGTTTCCTGAGTTGCTGGGATTACAGGAATGTACTGTCACACCTGACTCAAGGGTTTTTTTTTTTGGTAGCACATGTTAGCAGTACATGATTACAATCCTCACAGGGAAATGCTGCGTGTACACAATGCAGCTCAATTCTTTTTTCATCCTCTCCTCCCTCTTCTCTTGTCCTTCTGGCTCCTGTTCCCCTTGCTATTTGCCAAAGATCTATCTCATTAAAGCTATCTGAATCTATGTATAACTATGTCCATATCATTTAAGGTTTTCGTGTATTTTGGCATCTCTTCCAAATGAGCAATAACCATGTCACGAGCTCCTGTGCACAGCCGTCCCCCAGCAGGGGAGCTGGCTGGCGCGTGGGGCTTGGCTGTAGCAGACCACTCTGTGCTGCACACAGCGTGGCGCGGGTTCCTCCTCAGGGCGCAGGTGTGTATCCTGTATTTTGACTTTTTAAAAAGTATTATATAATTCAGGGTTCTCGTTTTTGTAACTTTACTCGTAGTCATTTATGTTCTGTTTGTAGAACCTGCACCAAGTCAAATAGAGTCACAGATCTCAGAGACTGTGGGGGAAGAAGACACGTATCGATTGATTAGAGCCAGGGGCAGCGAGCTCTGGAACACTCTGGTCTCTGTGGGGCAGCTCCTGTCACTCTGTGGCTTCCATCTGGGCCCAGCTCTACATCTGTTCTTCCTTTCCTCCCTCTGCCCGCTTTCCTCCCCTCATATCCATTGATTATCTAACTCCACCGCCAGCCATAGAGCTCCTTTATCCTATGCCATCTCAGCTTACAAAGAAAGAATAGGGTTTAGAACATCTATATAGAATAACAAACAGCATTTATATATATCTACAGGTATATGTCGTAAGGATTCACTTTGGGGATGATAAATATAACATGGAAGCACAGGACTAAATATGGACCTTATTTTCTATTTTACTTAAGTAGACTTGTAACCTTTAGAGAGAAAATTGTGGAAAGTCAATATATTTACATTTATGAAATAAAAAGCTAATTAGACATCTCTTTTTTTTTTTCCTACCCTCCCTCCCTCCATCCCTCTCTCTCTTTCTCTCTCTCTCCCTAGCCTGTCAGTGTTTCCTCTGGCTTTTGTCCCATCTCCCTTCCCGTATTCATTTTTGATACTCTGTGATAAGAAGTTTAACACATAACTAGTCCAACTGAAACCAATGCATCTTCAATCCACTTCCACCCTAGAACATCTTTATAATTTATATACTGAGACAGACCATATTAAAGGCCATCTACTTCTGAAGTCTCTACACAGAGAATGGAATTTTTAATGATTTCATGAGGAATTCCATGGTTTGACAACACCAATTGATTTTCATAAGATACCATTATTGATGGAAAATAGAATGACAAACAGCAGCATTTATAGATGTCTACAGGTATAGTAGAAGAAGGGTGAATAGAGTCTTCCATTTGTCATAGGAGCACTGGAGTATGTTTAGTGTATAAATTATATTTGAACTGGTTATTTATGTTTCTATACCAAAAATATAAGAAAAAAACTAAAGAAAATGAATTTATCTAATAAGTATTTTCTGGAGGATGACATAGTTGAGAGTTTATTTACTGTTTAAGCCAGTAACTTTGCACACTGAAAAATCTAGAATGTGATATAAAGTATATCACAGTTCAGGCCAGGATCTGGGAAATCTTGTAGTAGAGAGAGGAAATGTCTGGATACTGTTACAGAAAGCCAGTCAGATACTGTAACTCCCTGATAACATCATGGGCCCTGTGTGAGACCAGAGCTGTCTCCCAGTACTTTTTGGAGTTTTTAGTTTTTGTCTTGCAGTGCTGAAGATTGGACCTAGGCTTTTGGATATGCTGGGCAAACACTCTACCACTCATTCTTTATAAAGTCAGTTTTGGAGGTGGTACCTGCATACTTGTATTTCAGGAAGAATTATTTTCTTTTTTTTTTTGAAAAATACATGAAATATATGCATAGCCATCATCACACAGAAAGTTTATTTAATATTCAAAGCCTATAAAATTATCACAGATTTTCACATTGTCAGATTATGGCCATCTCATGCCTTCATGAAAATGGTACAGTAATAATGTACCTTGACCCATGAATGCTTCTGTTCACAAACAATTCCATTTCTGAAGAGAAGCATTTGGCCAAATTTTGCTTCCTTTCATGAACTCTGCATCGCATGATGAACATGGTTGAGGCCTTCTTGCCTGCATGAACCCTGACACGGCCATCTTGTCCAGAATCATGGAATGAATTAAGTTCATGAGCTGAAGAATTACTGTATTTGGATATATTCAGTCTGCTTTCCTCTATCAATGGGTTTGCCTCACATCTACATATTAAATATTTTTAAGGTCCCTTTCAGTTCCAATGTTTAATTTCTAAGTTATGCAAAAGTTTATTTTTGACTCAGACACATCTTAGACAATTAACAGTAAAAATTGGCTCTGACTATATATCTATTGTTAAGCTTCAACTAATATAATATATATATATATATATATATATATATATATTCCTACTGAAACCCTGTTTTCACTTAATGTTTAATTGCTTGAAATTCAAACTGGCGATAATAATATCTAGCTTACTTTTTCCAAGTATGCACTCAAGGATACTGATATTTATAAGCTTCAAGTCATATAATTTCTCCTGACTAGGACTAAATGATTGAGATCTTTTGGTGTCAGACTATGGAAATTCTAAAATGCAATTTCATATGTGCAGCATGTGAATAGTCAACATCAGTTGCCTTATCTCTGCCACAATAAGCACTGACGTGAATATGGCATTTATTTGTACAGTAAGTACTGTACATCTTCTCTTTAATCTTCATCCTAATCTGCTGAGTATTTTCTGCTCCAGATTTCCTCCAATAACTGAACCTTGAACATCAGTGGTGCAAGGCACATAAACCTAAAAAGGATTTAATCCAAACTACTCTCTGCTTTTCTTGGGTATCCTTAGTAAGGGCTCCTTTGAAACAGCAAGCTGGTTCCAAAAGATAATGTGAAATCTATGGTTCTCCATTGGTGTCATGTCTTCATTTTTTATAACAAGGGATTAGGGCTAAGAAAAGATGTAATTTATCACAAATGTGTGATAGAAGTCCAAATTGTATCCATTACACAGCATACTTCAGAAATGCCTCCTGACAAAACTACTTATACAAAATTAATCTTTGTTATACTGGAAGTCTAAAAAGGAGTTCAAACAGGGCATCAAACTAAACTAGTCAAGGCTGCTGGAGGATTTTCTCTTTTGACCTCTGAGGAGCTTGAATAGAGGAAAAATTTTCTCCCCTTTACAATCCAGTTTTAGTCTAGGGCTAGTAAATTGAAAGCATGTGATACATATTTATTGAATGTGTCTCTGTGCCTAGGGTTGATCTTCCCCATTCTGAGTCTGGCTGATTTAAATTGCAAAAGAAGGATATTAAATTCACAGTGACTAAATTTTACAGGCTCGTATCACCAGCCAGCTCAGGGACCCCAGCTTTGGTGCTTTAAAATTTGGAATTCAAATAAGTGCCCCAAACTTCATTTTCCTCTCTTTATTTCTTATTTCTGATTCTTCAGTACTGGCTCTGTTCCTGAAAGCTGCCAGGTTAGACGGCTGGACTGTCCTCAGACCAATCACTCTGTGCAGGGGATGGTCCATCCCTGGATCTCAGTGGAGTCAGTGCCTCCAGAAGTAGCTGAGGCCCCAGGAAACAAGAAGGTAGATCCATCAGGATGACCAGGAGGACACTCATCAAGGAAGACTGGGTGGATCTGCAGCAAAACAAGCCCTCACTGTGCCTTCTACCATTTGTTAAACATGCAGTCAATTAAGTACATGCTTCTGCATCCTGCCTTTTGTTTAAGATATTGTTTTTTCTTCCCATTTTTATATCTCTGAAATTAGTTTGTATCATGTAATCACTGTAGGTCTCATGACAGGGCTATGACAGTGCAAACCCAAATGTCAAACACTCCCACATCAAGACATAGCAGCATGGGAAAAAATCCAGAGAGACACACTGGGGTATTTGCTCAGCTCTTATGATCCTCATGCTGGGGAGAAGTGGAGAATCTGGTATGTTTATCAACATTTCTGAAGCTGGAGACAAAAGAGATTGTCTGTCTGTACCAGCAAAGTCAGTGTTAGAGCCCAGAGCTAGTAGTTCTCAATTATTTTGTGGAGTCTTTTGAGAAATTCTGCATCTGTTAATATTCTAATCACCCAGAGGATGATATAAATGTGCCCAGGTTCAAAGCCACATAGTCCTAGTGATAAAACAGTGTCACATCCTAATCTGACAGCAGTTTATATATTATGAAATAAGGCCCTTGATAGGTATCAGGGCTAGAAGTATTAAAAATAAATGAAGGACTAGATGTAGCTCAGTGGTAGAGCTCTTGCTTAGCATGAACAATAGACCCTTTTCTGAGAGAAAAGTATCGTGACTATAACATTTAAGCAGGTGGTAACTCAAATAAACAAAATGGAAAAAAAGTATGGAGATTTCCATGCCAAGATTTTCTTTTTCAAAGTTATAGTAGAAGTCTAACTGGGAACCAATGTACAACAACAACAACAAAAAGGATGGTGGAGAGATAGGCAACAGAATGAAGAGACAGGAATGTCTGTCATCAGGGAATAAAATAGGGAAAATAATCTCAGAAAAAAAAAAAGGAGCCAGGCGTGGTGGCACCCACTTGCAATCTTAGCTATGTGGTAGGCTGAAGCAGGCGTATGATTGGGTTAAGAACGGCCTGGACAATTCAGTTAATCTTTTTCGAGATAAAATTAAAAGAACTAGGGATGTAGCTCACCAATAACAACTTGCCTAACATGTGTGAAGTCCTGAGTTAAATTTTCAGTACCACAGAACAAACAAATAAACAACATAAAGAAACAAAAAAGCTGGGGATATAGATCAGTGGCATAAGTGCTTGCCTGGTAAGTGTAAAGTCCTGAGTTCCATTCCTGGTGCCCAAAAATGCAAGGCATTGATTTTAATAAAAATATTTGTATGGGTTGGATTATGCACACCTAAAAATGTATGTCGAAGTCCTAACAGTACCTCAGAGGGTAACTTTATCTGGAAATGAGGTCTTTATAGAGGCAATCAGGTTTAAATTGAAGTCACTAGGATGGTCTCTAATCCAGTACAACTGGTGCCTAAAAAAGAGAGCAATTTGACCTCAGAGACTGACACAAGGAGTACACAGAGTGGAAATGCAGGAAAAAATGAGCGAAAAAGCCAAGGAATGCCAAAGATCACCAGCAACCCACCAGAAGTTGAAACACGGGTGTGGAACAGATTCTTCCTCACAGGCAGTAGAAGGGTTCAACTCTGTTGACACCTTGGTCCCGAACTACAAATCTCTGTTAGGTACTTCATTCTAGAATCCCTAACCAACTAATGCAGTCATCTTAGTTTTCAAGCAGTGCAGTGTGGCTGTAGATACAGAGATGTTTCTGCAGCAAAATGAAGCAAAATCCAAGCAGCCCAAATGTAATTTTTATACAATGTCTTCTTAGTGTCCAAGAAGACTTTCTTTACAGAAACCTCTGAAAGTCTAAAGTGAACTATTTGTGCGTGACAAGCAAATTTCACCTATGATTTTCCTCTGTGCTGACCTTCAAAAAGGAAACTGCCATCAGCTGCATTCTTAAAAGGGAGGGGAAACCTAGACAATGTGGCCTTACTCAGGCTTATTACAGATCACCCCCAACGGTGCTTATGTCCTCTTTTTTCTTGACTTGTGGCAGTTATGAGCTAACTAGTTCTGTCAGAAGGCAGAGACGGGACGGGAAGATGTTAGACTCATTCAACTCTCCCAGTGACAGGGGCTTTCCACTGCTCACCAACAGTATCTTCAGATCTCTCCCACACTACTCTGCTTGGATGGGGATTCCTGAAGCGCTTGTGTAACTGAAGAAGTACCCTGTACCCACTCTGGAAGAAGCCACTAACCTACACAGGTTGAGAACTGTTGAGTTGCTTCCACCCACCTCTGCAGGAAGACTATTTTTAATGGAAGATTTGCATAGAATAGAAGTTACTGGCAGGCTAAAGCTATTTGGATTCATGTCCTGGTTCTGAAAGACCCTGGGAAAGGTACCTAATTGATTTGTACCACTGATTCTTCTTGAAATGGTCTAACTCTAGAGCCTAGTTCATGGGAGTTTTGTGACCTTCAAGTGGCTTATCATATAGTGTAAACAAATATCTGACACATTGTAGGTACCCAATGAACCTAAGTAATTATAACAATTGTGCCATATTCCTTATGAAATTTCTCTGTGTTGGAAATTATCCATAAATCTAGAGAAAATATTTAGAAACTACATCTTCGTGGAAAAGTTACATATATTTATGATACAAATATGACTAGACTATCTATATATTAATTTTATTTTAAAGAGAATAAAACCATGCAAAATAAAACAGAACAAAGCCAATCAAAACAACCCAGTGTGACACAGGACTTCAAAACAATAGGAAATCAAGAATGGTTATCATAATGCCTCTTGTTGTCTTCAAAATAGCTGCAGATACCTTCAGATATAGCAAAAATAAAACAAAACAGAACAGAACCAATAAAAACAAAACAATGAATTCAATAAAGGACTTCAAAATAAGATAATAGTAAATCCAAAATTGCTACCATAATATATCTTGTTGTCTTTAACATTGTTGCCCACGCCATTGGATACAACAAAATCAAACAAAACAAAACCAAACAAAACCCAACCCAACAAAATGATGAAAACAGTACAGGACTTAAAAACAAGACAATAGGGAATCAACAATGGCCACCACCCTCCGCAGGAGATCCCCCATAGATGCTATACTGCGTATTGCCATCCTCCAAATAGATGATCAGATCACCAGCGTTAGACTTGCAAAGTCAGTGAAACACAAACACTACAAGCATTAAATTGTATCCCACCTCGGTAGCCATCATCACAGCTTGTGCCTCTCCAAATCAGCTATTTGCTTATGGTATGTGTGGGTGTATAGGGTTTGGCTCTTCTTGTTTCCCAGCCCATGCACCGAAAGGGGCTGGCATCTGACTCTCCCCCCAGCAGCCCTCACATGGCACTGATTCACAGAGAGGGCTTGCTTCTTGTTGATGTCTTGTTCTCTTCCCCCCCAGTCTGCAAATGACACTGACTCATGGGAAAAGAATGCTATCTAGTTGTTCCCCCCAGCAGCCTGTGCATGGCACCGAATCACAGGGAGGATTTGCTTCTTAGTGACTTCTTGTTCTCTTCCCCTATAGTCAGCAAATGGTGCAGACTCATGGGAAAAGGCTGGTGTCTGGCAGTCTCCCTAGCAGCCTACATGGTGCTGATTCACAGGGGTATATTCTTGAGAAAGTTTGCACTTCAGAGAGCTCCAGTTTTTAACTTATAAAATACAACATGCCTCACATAAAGTATAATGTCAGCACAAACATACAGTAGACCTCTTCAGCTTTTTAAAAATATTCTTTACATTTAAAAACTTTATATCTCAGCTCTCATAGTTAAAAATGATAACTGCTGTATGAAGGTATTTTTTCTTTCAAATGGATAATTTTTTAAAAGAGAATATTCTTCTAGCAGAGCTCACTGAATTAGAGAATATAGCTGTATAAAATCATGATAATCATTTCTTGGATTTCTTCTAAAATAGTTTCATTTTGTTTAACCCATTTATGTGTCTTTCAGTCTTGCATGATGTCATCTGTCTACTCTTAAGTAAACCACTAGAATATGACTAATTCACCACAGTGGTACTTAGTGAAATGCCATGAACTAGCTGAGCTGAATTAAAAAAAAAAAAAAGGTGTTGAAAGACACATTTTTTTCTGAGTGACCAAATGGTAGGAGGAAAGACACAAAATATAAAAAATAAAATGATTTGCATAAGCTTACAGGAAATATAAGAATAGATGAACAAATTGTTAAAAGAAAGATGTAAGCATACAAAAGTAGAATGTCAGACATTTAGACATTGTGGACCTGGTCTCTTGTACAGATCAGTGGCATAGAATAGAAAGAAGATGAAAAAGAGCTTAGGAGATATGACTAAATGCAATCAGCAGAATTTGTATGCTTCCCAATTACTATAAAACAACACCAAAAAAATTGGAAAACACATTTTTTACACACTAGAGAAAATTTGAATATGGGCTAAAAATTATGCAATACCTTGGTTACTTTTCTCTCCTTGTTGAGACAAAATACCTGATGCCCAAAGTGAAGCAAGGGAAGCCTTATTTATCTTACAGTTTGGAGGTTTCAGTCCATATTCAGTTGGCTCCAAGGTAGGGTGGCATGACTGAGGGGCAGCTGTTCATAGCCACTATAGTCAGCAAGAGTGAACAGACAAAAGAGGGAAAATACGTCTTCTTCCTATGCTTACATTGTATGCTGGCTCTACCTCTGGGTGGGTGCAACACTCACACTATCAATCCCAGTGCTAGACAATAAGCCAATCATGAATGCTCGATTCAGCCACGTCCATGATTGCATGAGGCTTGGGGGGCCATCTGAACACAAACCATAACATTCCATCCCTGGCTCCTCAGATACTCATGTACATCCTTTATACAAAAGACATTTAGTCCATCTCCAAGAGTTGCCAAAGTCCTAACAGTTTTAGCATTGCTGGGAGATCCAAGTCCCAAGTCTCCTCTGAGATCTAAGGCAGACTCTTAGCTACAAGCCCCTGTACAAATGAAAACAAAGTTAAACACTTCCAGTATACAATGACACAAGATACACATTGCCATTCCAAAAGTTACAAACGGGAATACAAAGCACTGAAATCAAAGCAAGTCCAAAATCCAGCAGAACAAACATTAAGTCCTGGAGTTTCACACTCAGCAACTGAAGCAATTTGGTTACAAGCTCCAAAAGGCTTGAGTGACTCCACCTCCATGGCACTTCCAGGGGTTTCAGATCCCATGGTTTCTCTCTTCATTCTACTCTGCTCAATTCTTGCAGCTTTCCTTAGATAATCCATGTTCCTGGCTTTTCCAAACTTCTGGGGTCTCCACTGAATCTTTGGCTTTGCACTCACAGCTTCACACACTGCCCTCTCAGGGGCACAATGCTTGGCCTCCCAGGCCTTCTGAAATTGGGGTAGAAGCCCAATTTAACCTTAACCTCAGAACTTGTGCACTTTCCAGTTGCCTAAAACCAGTGCCATATGGATGCTGCCAGCTGGAGAAATAGCCAGGCTTTCCTCTCTCTTGGCTGTAGGGGTGGAGTGTCCGGGTTGTTGAGCTCTCTGAACCTGATTGTGAGCAACAGCTTCTCTATGCCACCATTGTTCTGGAATCTGGCACGGCTGCCACAATTTTGGAGCCTCCTGTGGCTTCCTCACCCACTCTAGCAATGGCGCTCTGCAGCTTTCTCCTCTGAGAAAAGTCTTTCGCTTTTGCAGCTTTGAGGCTGCAAAGGGTAGAGAACCACTGCTTCCCAGGATGCCGCCAGGCCATCTTTTTTATTTTTCTGTTTCTTCTCAGCAATCAAGGTCTCAGCTTTATCTTTATAGTCCACAGCCTCTGGGTCAAACCCACATTTTATATCACCCTGCTGGGCTCTTTGTTCTTGATTTGCAACATAAATCTGGCTTTTAAAAAACCCCAATAGCCATGCCACTGTCTCAACATTTGACTGCCTTGAAATTTCTTTTGCCAGATTAATCAGTCCACCACCCTTAATCTCAGTCACAGGCAAAGTCTCTGGACACAAGCAAAATGCAGACAAATTTCTGCCAAGCCATAACACACATTATGTGGAGTCCAACAATCAGTGCAACCTTTCTTCCCAGCAGAAACCTTCCAAGACTGGTCTTTACCAGCAGGCTTTCTATCAACCTTTCTATCAGTCTCCTGAGCTCTGACCAGAATCACCCATGCAGAACAACCTAAGGCATTCCAGCTCTATACATTCAGGTGACATTTCTCAATCTTTTCGAATTCTTCCTATAAGCCATTCCCAAAAGATCTTGAATCTCATGGTCAAATATGGTCACAGCAACAACCCTACTCCTCTGGTACCAAAATTTTGTCTTGGTTACTTTTCTCATTGCTGAGACGAAATACCTGATGCCCAAAATTAGGGAAGGGAAGGTTTATTTATCTTACAGTTTTGGAAGCTTCAGTCCATATTCAGCTGGTCTCAAGGTAGGATGGCATGGCTTTGGGGCAGCCAGTAACAGCAAACAGGGCAAAAGAGTGAAAACATGGCTTCTTCCAGCCCTTACACTGTATTCTGGCTTTACCCTGGGTAGGTGCAGCACTCACACCACCAATCCTAGTGCTAGACAATGAACCAATCATGAATGCTAGCTAGATTCAGCCATGTCCATGATTACATGAAGCTTGGGTGGGGGGCACCTGAATGCAAACCATAACACCAACACTGTAACTCATTTTTGCTAGTGGTAAAATGGCATTGTAACACTGGTATTTGCTTCTATAATCTATGTGCTTGTATGGAGAAGCTTATGTGCTCTTTTTGTAAAACACAATTTTAATGGCATAGGGAAAAAAGTAGAGATGAAATAAGCTGGTATTTGAAGTTTTCTTTAAATATGCCAACAAAGGAAAGAAAAGAAAGCAAATATTTTATTCATGTGGCAAAGCTTGATATTTGGGCAATCGTATGGGAGATTATTTTACTCTTTTATCTTTTATGTTTAAAGTTTTCATAATAAAATACAATTTTTTCAAGATGACCAACATATTGTTGCAAAATATTACTATTTTCTTGTTGTAGGTAAACATAACTGTACATAATTTAAGGTTGCTACATTATTTGAGGCAGATGACAGATTTTATATCTCCTCTTTGTCAAAAAATAATTTTTTGGAGGCTGATACTATCATTGAGAGTAACGTAAGTATCTACATATTGTTGTTTAAATTTCTTTTTGAAGATTTTCCTTAAAACTGTCACACCTTATGGCTTGAGATGTAGCTCAGTGGAGTGTTTGTGAAGCCCGAACTGGAAAATAAAAGCCAATGAGAAACAGCCACATCCTGTAATTTTAGGTAAAACAAGACAGATGTCATGAGAATAAGTACATCAAATTTACTCTAAGTGCATTTTTGGACAGAATTTGGGAGGCATGATACACAGAGAGAAGGATAGAGATGAAGCAAGTTCCTAGCTTTCAAATTTGAGTGTTTGGGAGATTGGTGGTGCTTTTAGAATTAAGAAAATTAAAACATGAAACTAGTTATTGTGCAAAGATGTTAAATTCGGTTTGGAACATTGAATGGGCTGGTAGAAGTTGCTGGGGAAGAGATTCATCAGGAAATCAAAAACAGACCTCTGTATCTCGGGATCTTCCAGGACTGTGGATTTGGATCAACCTGCCTGTAAGTGATTTATAATGCACTTATTACAGACATGGATGGGAAAAAGAATAAGAGAAGATAACAAGTAAGTTCTGAGGCTAGAAAACTGAATGTCCCCACGTTTAGGCAAGGAGGAAAAAGATGGAGCCAAGCAAGTAGTTGTGGATGTTAGGAGAACCAATTACAAAAGTTGAGAGAATTGTTTTCTGCCAGTGCATAATTTCCTCAGTAGAGAGATAACAGCTCTGAATGGAAAGGTAATTTCAGTAGGATTTCCTGTAGTTGCTTGATAATTGCTTTGCTTTTATTTAGAGATGTAAGCTATTTCCTTGGGGCTATTTACAACACTTACCCTCTTCCCTCAGCAAGTGCACAGATAGGAAATAAGGAGAGTACTGTATATAAATTCTGTCTTGGTTCAGATTATTATAACAAAATAACAGACTGACTACTTTATAAACAACAGAAATTTATTTCTTACAGACCTGGAGCCTGGAACCCCAAGACCAGGGTGCCAGTACAGGGTTCCAGGGGAAGCTCTCTTCTGCTTTGTAGACCATAGTCATATTGTAACCTCATAAGGAGGAAAGAGAAAAAGCATTTTTGAGGTCCCTTTTGTGAAGGCACTAAACCAATCTATGGTTTACCATCATCATCTAATCACCTGTTTTCATCAACTTTCTCACGACTGAGCTATAATACCCAACCCCCACCTCACAGGAGGACAGGTTCAATTTGCCTCATGTTTTCAGGGAATTCAGTCCATGGTGGGCTGGCTCCAAGGCAGAAACAGCATGATGGAAGGGCCTGGTGGAGCAAAGATAATTTGTTAATGGGGCTTGGGAGGCAAAGCAAGGGAAGAGGAATGGGTGAAAGCCATATATAATACCAAAGGCCACACTTCCACAACCCACTCAATCCAAAAGCATTACCAATCAGCTACACATTTCTATGACCCAATGAAGTTGGGACATGTCAGGATTAATAACCATACCTCCCAAAACTCCCCACCTCTTGATATTATCACTTTCGGGGTTAGGATTCAATATATGAACTCAAAGGATGAAAATACAGCAGATCCCACCAACAAATACTCTTATGATACTCCAGTAATATGGAAGAACTTGGGAAAGTAACAACCATCAAAGCAGAATGAATGGGGGAGACCTAAAAGGCAATGGAACATTGAGTCCCACCTGGGCAATTTAGTGAGATGCTTAGTCTCTCTCATGGGTGCATCTATGAAGAGGTGGTCAAAGACGGTGGCTCTTCCACATGGTGGATGTGGGCATTGCGGCCTCAAGACCCAGCAACTTTTGCTTCTTTGGTTAAGCAGCTGAGAGCAGCACCCGGTCCTGTAGCTCTCTGCACATGGTAACCCCAAGTGGAATCAGTGCATGAAAAGTAGTTGTGTTGTGTGCAGCTGTGAAGATTGTACACAAGGACAGATCCTGTACTTTGAAACCAACTCACTGCTGGCCCTGCTAGTGACACTTGCTCATGAGGGTTGTGCTAACAGGTGTGTGACCAAAGGGAGCTCTGGTCTACACCTGGGACTGGGAGGTCAACTTGCTTGCAGCTTCAGGCTCAAGCCCCTCATTTCTTCTGCAGCTCATTTAAGACAGCACAGAGTCCCTTTTTTCCTCCTTTCCTTTCTACTTCGCCACTTGCAGTGTCTGGACCAGAGGGGCTAAACTGCTCTCTTGCAAACCCGTTAATATCATCAGCTAAGGAGCTCGGGCTCTGGTGTGAGTCCACCTGGATAAAAGCTAAAGCAAGCCATTCATTTGACTAGATCCCCCATTTCAATGCTTTCTCTGACTCCCTGAAAAATTCCTTGAAAGCCATATGTGTGGCCCTCTCATTTCCTTTACTGAATTTGTTTTTGCAAGTCTTTGAAAGTCCACTTCCTGCATGAATGCTTCCCTGCCAGAGAGAGTAGTAGTAAAGGGATCTTCTCTATTAAACATGCAACCCTCACCCCACCATTATCCAAAGCCTCAGAGACTGATATGTTGGGGAGGAGGGAACAGATTCAGGTTTGATTTCCATCTTTCAAAAACACCAGTTTTATGCCTATACAATAAAAGTCAAACTAGGGCTCCCATTTCTCAGAAAATGTAACGCACCTCTATGCTTTTTGCTGAAGTTTAAAGTCTTTTCCCTCTGAGAAGCAGGCAGAGGGAAGGATGTCTCCCCTCACTCCCCCTTTCTCCTCCACTGTGGTCCTTTAATTCTACGCCTTTATAGTATTGGAGGTGGGACTGAGGGCCTCTGCATGCTAAAAAAGTGTGCTTCCACTCAACTACATCCCCAGCC
This sequence comes from Hydrochoerus hydrochaeris, assembly GCA_004027455.1. Taxonomy (NCBI): domain Eukaryota; kingdom Metazoa; phylum Chordata; class Mammalia; order Rodentia; family Hydrochaeridae; genus Hydrochoerus; species Hydrochoerus hydrochaeris. Next base: position 75,183 of record PVLA01003115.1, read on the forward strand.
CACTTGGTGGGTTGTTTGTTTGTTTTAAAATCTTCATTTAGGGTCTTGCTAAACTGCCCAGGCTCAAACTACAGATCCTGCTAGTCAGACTCCCACATAGCTGGGATTACAGGTGCACACTTGCTTTCTACTCTCTTTTTATTCCCTTTTAAAATTTAACTTGGCAGTTTATAAGCCAAGGGGCGAAGGTCCTTCGTTGCATCGTCATTTTACAGGGATAATTCTATTGAAAGGTTGTGATTTAAGAGAGACCACTGGGCTGGGCTTGAGTTCAGTGGCTGAGCGCTTGCCTGGCATATGCAACACCCTGGGTTCATTCTTAGCCACACACACACACACCGAAGCGCCCAGTAACTACTCTTTTACTGCTTACAGTATTTTTGACTGAATTCACTGCATAGATGCTTTGCTATTCCTGATACTGTAATGGATCCTCTGCTTTCCTCGCCTTAGAACACTACACCGTGGGTATGGGGTTTTATGTTTATCTCATTACAGAAACTCAACTTAAGAAAACAGCTGTCATAATTTGATATATCTTTTCCCCCTACTTTGCACAACACAAATGACTTAATGTATTTTAGTAGTTTATCCTTTTCTTGCCCAGGTGTTGGAGAAAAAAAAAAAAAAAGCCACGGTTTAGGATCCAGGCACAGTTGGGTTCAAATTCTATCTGTGCGAATATAGATGGATTAACACACTTTCCACTTTCACCTGCTAACGGCAAGTAATTACAACTACAGCAAAGAGATGTGGAAATTCAGCGAAAAAGTACATGAAGTGTCTTGCACAAGAGTTTCACTTTATTTCTAAGCCTCCTAAGGGTAGACGGTAAATCCATTAACTTGCACTGCAGTAGTATGGGTGATAGGAAAAGTAAACAGTGTGCTAGCAGAGACAGGCTCAAAGAAAGCCATTTCTTGACTTTGCAGTAGGGTATTTCATCTGCAGGAAAACATTTCGTTTGCTTTTGTTCTGAGGTGGGGAAATTTTGCAGTGAAAATTCATGAGTCGGTATTTCTGAGGCACTTTTGTTCTCTCCTGGGGAATTTCTTTTCTTCTGCTGTTCCAACGAGAAGTTAGAATAATACTTTACATATTAATATTTGTGACATAGAACTGTGGAAAAACCGGGCGGTTGAAATAATGGCAGAATTGTGTGAGGCACTGAGCAAGTTACAGGACTTCGAGCTTTACTTTCTGAAGTGCTAACACCTGCACACTGCTTACACACACACACACACACACACACACACACACACACACACGAGTCTGCGTGTAAATAAAGCACGCTGGGCAGTTCAAACACCTTGCATATAGCTGACAATCGGTGTGATTTCCTCTCTCGGGTCTCTCTGATCGGTTCCAGGGACCTGCATCCCCTAAACAGCACCTTTGGGGTGCACCAGGCACTAGGCAGGGCCCTCCAGGCTCACCTTGTTCGTTCTCACAATAACCCTACGAAGGTTCACAGCCGCAGTTTGCATGTGAAGTTCCTGGACTTTAAGCTCTGAGCCCCCCTCTGCACCCAAGCCTTCTAAAAGCCGGGAGAACTGCGTCTTGTCTTTGAAACCCTCCTCCCCCCGGCTGTTTTAAGTTTCCAGCCCCACAACACGTGGGTTCGCCCGGGCTCGGCTTTACCACTTCCCTCCTTTTGCAGAGGGGTAAAGTTACGTTGCCCAAGAGCTCGTCCTGCCGCGCGCGCAGGGGCCCCGACTCCGCAGCCCATACGCGCCACCGCCGAGGCGACTACCGGGGTCTCGCGGGGCAGGCCAGTCGCCGACGCGGGGGTCCCAGCGCAGCGCAGCGCGGGAGCCCCCGGGGAGCAGGCCGGGGTCGGAGGGGCTCAGCCGCGCCGCCGCGCCCGCCCCTTCCTCCCCTGCCCCTTCTCCTTCTCCTTTTCCGCGCCGCCGAGTCGCAGCCGCGCAGCGCGCCGGGCGGCCGCCCGCACCTCTCGCCGCCCCCGGCTGCCGGCGCCGCCCGGCCGACTCCGCGCGACGACTTTTGGGCCGCGCGACCTCGGCAGCGCGTGGCGCGCGAGACCAGGTAAGCGCGGGCGCGGGGGCGCGCTCGGGGTCCGGGCCGCAGGTGTCCGCGTGCGCGCGCGCCGCCGCCGCGGGGCCTCCTGGCCGCCTGGCCCGGGCGGTCGCACGTCCGGCCTCCCCGGCGCCCCGGACGGCGGGTGGCGGGCGGCGGGCGCGGCGGACCCCGCCGGGCGCCCGCCTTTGTGCACCTCCGGGGCGCGCTTCCCTTTTCCCCAGCGCCCGCGCTCGGCTCGGGTCCCGCGGGGGGCGGGGCGGCCGGAGCGGGAGCGGGAGCCTCCGCCTAGCGCCGCCCAGGGCCCGGCTCCCCGCGCGGGGGACGCGCGCTGGCGGGTTGCGGGGCGCAGGGTGTCCGGCTGCCCGCGGGCAGTCATTTCTGAACCTCCCGAACGTGAGAATTTCAAGTTCTGGCGTCGCCGGTCCCTTGGGGGACTGAGTTGCTGGGAAGAAAGTGGTGTGGTGGCGGCGAGGGAAGTCCCCGCAGACTTCGGGAGAAAGAGGGACCCGGGCCGGGGCGCCCCGAGGCTCCCGCGAGCAGGGCGCGGTGGGGGCGGGGTGCTCCCGGCGGAGGCGCGCGGGCCCCGCTTCCCGCGCGTTGGTAGCCGCCCGGGTGGGTGCGGCAGGGCAGCGTGGGGACGGTCGCCAAGGAGGAGCGGTCCCCGGTGCTGGTGCAGCCTCGCTGTGTGGAGAGCTTTTCAAAGCCACCTGTTGCCCGTCCCACAGGTCCTGAATCAGGAGCACAGGGCCTTGAGCCCCAGACTTGCGCGTTTTGATTTGAGGTTTTGGAGTGGGGGTGAGGGTCTTAGGACAGGAGGTAGTAAACGGCGGGGGGGGGGGTTCATTGTGACCCCGACACAAGGTTTTCTCATGTGTGAGGTGACCTTAAGAACGTCATTAGAGGTGGAATGGTATGTAGGAAAGTGTGGGCAAGGGTTAGGGTTAGCAGGCTCATGCTTTGATTCTGCGCGACGTTGGGGCCTAGTGAAGATGTGCGGCAGAAGGAAAGGCGGGTTGCTTTTCAGGGGCTCAGATCTGTGATAGTGTAAACCCTAACTCAGAAAACCCGCACCATCCAAACGAAAAGTGAGCCCACTCCACTCTGGAGAATGGTTTGAGAAATACACCCTGTCTAGTTTTCTTCTCAAGAACGAAAAGCTTTTGATTAGTTTCCTTTAGGCAGATCGTGAGCCAGTTGTCACCAATGCTCTGCCCTTTGCTAAACCCCTTTGCCTGAAAGCTGCGTGTTTTCCTGCTAAATATGAATTTCTGTTCCATTATTCAACAGACCTATGTCTAGGATCTTCATGTACCCAAACATTCTCAGAATTTGAAGATGCATAAAGCGTTGTTTCCCTGCCCCCCCCCCCAGCTCTCTTTTCTAGTTGGGGAAACAAGTGTGAAAACAGGCTACAGTAAAACCTAGGGATGATGATAAAAAGTGATGAACAGATGAACAGTGTGTTGTGTGGCCCAGGGAGAGGAGTCATTTCTTAAGTCTTGGGGGTAAACAGCCCACTTTTGCAAAAGCTGTGTGTAGCACTGAGATTTCTACGTTTTTTCCCCCCAATCTGATACTGTTCAAGTGTAATCGTGTACTGATGGGCTCAAACGGAAGTGATTTTTGGTTTCATGGCATTCTGTCTTTACTGAACATGCCGGTATTTATAAAAGTCTCAGCTCTGTCAAAAGTTAAGCAAGGGGTTGTTAAAGAAAAAAAATTCTTAAAAGAACAATATGTAATGTATCAACTAGTGATTTCTTACTGTTTATCTTTTTCTCTTGAAATTCTGTAATATTTCTACTTTTTTCCTGTTTTTTTTCCTCTTTAAATAAAAAAACAAACTCAAAGTGTGCCCTGTATTCTTACTATTTAGCTCCACTTAAAACAGCTTCAGATAAATCATTTTGGTGGTGCACTTTTTTTTTTTATTTTTTTTTCATTTTTTTATTTAAAGAGAAAAAAACAGGGAAAAGGTAGAAATATTACAGAATTTCAAGAAAAGAAGATAAACAGTAAGAAATCACTGGTTGATACATTACATATTGTTCTTTTAGAAATAGTTATTCAAGTTACAGGATTAAAGCACACAACGTGGACACTCATGTAGTGAGGGTGCAAACAGATCTGTTCAACAATCCAACAAGAACCTAGAAATATGGTCGTCGATCCCACACACCTAAACATACCTGCAGCTATATCTTTTATAGCACTTCCTATTTCCGGTGAGTGCACTTTTGAAAGTTGCTTTAGTTTTTTGTTATTGTTGTTCTCAATGTGTTGATAACAAAAGCTTAAAAAGGACACTACAGGCACAAAAGAAGGGAAGAGGAATAAAGGGAAGAGGGGTGAAGGACTCTAATGGAATTAAAGGTGGGGGGAAAAGAAATGAGTGAATCACACTTGGTAGCCAGCTTCTTGGTGACAGGTAGGTAGATAGATAGAAGTGGTATGAATTGGTGGTTAAACGATGAGCTAAGCAGCCCCCACTAGCTGGTGACCTTTTACAATGCCCTTTGACCAGCTGTATCTGCTCATCTGTAAAATGTGAATAACCAGGTCATCTGAGTGGGCGGGGAGAGGAACTAGTGAACAGCCACAAGGGCCAGCGGGCATGTGGCTGGGGTAGGCTCTGGTGGGCCGTGATCCTGGCTCACCTTGTGATACTGGTGGAGGCAGTCAATTGTAGGCTGCCTGACAGTGTTGTCCTCTTACAGTTGTAGAAAGAAGCTGGAGTAGGGAGAGTCTGGCTGAATAAAGCCATGGAGCTTGTAGATAGTGACCATGAAATGAAAGGCCCTGTCTTGGAGAATTTACACCTCTCTGTTCATCTGCTCCATGCCCTGGCTGATCGAGTTACACATGACCCTTCTCTGGGTGTTTTCTCAATCTGGAGGCACAGACAAAAACTGTAATCCTTGGTGTCTTGTTAACCTCTTAACAGTTCTGCTCACCACCATCTACCATGTGTCTACTTTTTGATCTCTCTCTGTCTCTCTCCTTTTCTCTTTCCTTCCTCTACCCTCTTTCCCTTTGTCTTTCTTCCTCCTCCCCTTCTTCCTTCCCTTCCTTTCTTATTTTTTGAGTCTACTCAACTACTTTGTAGTTCACACTGGCCTTGAGCTTGTGATTCTACTACCTCAGCCTCCTGAATGCTAGGATTACAGACATGTGTCACCTTGCCAGCCTCACTGATTTCTTTAAAAATCTGTGCATTTTTCTCTTGGAAGTTCATGGATATGAGTCAACTCCTAAGGAGGAGATGATGAAAAAGATATAAGGAAGTCATATATGGAAGAGCTTTAAAAGGGGGAACCCCTCCAACTTCCTGTAATGTGATGTAATAGTATTTGAAAAATAGTTTTTTAGCTCAGCGACTTAACTACTCTTATCTAGAGCTGGTATTTTGGTGTTAGAAATCCTATTTCCTGGCACAGGTACTTTCACATGTGTGGTCCCTGGATAGGTGTGGAAAGGACCATGTACAAACAACTCAAGGATGTGGGTCAGATTTGAATAAGGATAATGTATAACTTGGGTTGGAAAAGTATGACCAAGAATCTCTTTATTAAAAATAAGGACACAGAAAAGTATAAAGGAAGGCTATTTTTGAGAGTAGTTCCCAGTGCTGGGTCAGTTTTTTTTTTTTTTTTATAAAGGGCATCCTTTATCTTCCTGGGTCACCTTTCTAGTTTTATATGCATGTCTTTCAATTTAGCATTTTTCATCTTTGAAATCAAGTAGTCAAAAAGGGCATTGCACACCAAATGTGCCTCCGAAAATGTTGGGTAATAGAAATGATACATAAAGATGGACAGGCAGCATTTAGCTAAAGAGCAAGGAAGAAACCCAGCTGGTTTCACATTCTCTCAGAAAGGGATCAGAAGAGTCTCATAAGATTTGCACTTCATGGAAGAGGAGAGGGACTCATCCTTTCTAGAAGGGTGGGAATAATCTTTTGAACACTTTATCACCTGGGGATTGAGGAACAGTTAGGTAGCTTTTATGGTTTATAGATGGACAAATGCACCCAAAAATGGAGCTTTTTGAAGGGTGATTGAATTATGGGTGCCCTATACCTAAATGTGATGTTAGGAAGTGAGGCCTGGTCAAAAGATGTAGGTCACTGGAGACATGGCCTGCTTGGGTGCATCTCCCTCCTGGTTTCTCCTTTCACTCCCTGCTTTCTGGATGCTATAATGTGATCAGCTTTCCTCTGCCTAGGCCCTTCCACCATGCTGCTGCCCATGCAACGACTGAAACTTCTGAAAATGTGAACCAGAGAAACCTTTTCTTCTTTAAATTGTAGGTTTCAGGTATTGTGTCCCAGTAACAAGAAAGTGACTGAGACAGATTTAGTACCAGAAGAATGGGGTCATTGATGTGACTGTCTGTCTCTGTGGTTTAGAAGCCTTTGGAACTGGCTTGCACGAAGAGTTTGGGAACATTTAGAGATGTTGGCTGGAAGAGCAGGCTTAGAATACTATAAACTGAGCTTGATTAGAGATTCTGGTCTAGCTTAAAGGACCAGAATGATGATAGCAGTGAAGACAGAGAAGACCAGACTCAGGAGCTTTCAGTTGAGATTAAGGACTCCATTGACGATGAGTTAGAGACCATGTATATATTATGCTGTGGTCTAAAATGTGTCTCATGTCTTGAGACATTGCTAAAGACTAAGATTAGGCTGTGAACCATTCAGTCTGAAGGAGAAATTTTCAAAGCAGTCCAACATTCAGGCTATAGTGAGGTTACTTGCTTTTAGTGAGATCTACTGTGAGAAACAAGAGCAAGAGAAACAAGAGCAAAAAGCCCATTTGAAAAGTTTTCAGTAAGGCCATAAAGGAGGTGTAGTGACTTGGAGAGCAAGGTTACTGAAAAGATGAAAATGAGGCCGAGTATTTTGCATCAGGACAATAGGAGATATGCTTTGAGAGCATTCAGGAAATCAGAAATATTGTATCCTTCTTAGTGTAAAAAAATGTGCAAGTGAAAGAGTTTGCTTTTGGAGGAGAGCCCAGGGCACCCTGCTCAAGGATGCCACTTAGGATATTGATTTCCTGGGGTTTGGTTGACAGTGCTCCATCATCTGGGAACTGAGAGGCCTCTGTAACTATGATACAAGAAGCCCCAGCTACTGGTTGAGCTGGCAGAGATCTTGGCACCATCTGCCTGGTTTTGGTTTTTTAAAAGCCTGCAGAATACAGGAGTTGTGGGGTCAGGGAGGCTTCCACCCAGATTTTAGAAGACTGCCAGGTAGTGTGCTCCCAAGAGGGTAATGTGAAGTTGTGAGTGAAGTGGAGACCCCCAAGAAGTTGGAGAAGCCAGGAACATGGAATATTTGAGTCACCCTTGCCATCCCAAGAGAGAACCCATCAGGACTACAACTACTAGCAGTGCCCTGGGGTGGGGACACCCAAGCTGTTTGGAGCTGGTGTCTTTGCCCTGGACACAGAACAACTGGATTTAACATCTACCCTGCTGGGTTTCAGTCTTGCTTTGGGCTGAATTCTCTCCAGTCACATGTTCCTCCGTTTTAGAACAGGAATGTTTACCCAGTGGCATTGTATATTGGAAATGTTTAAATTTCTTTTAAATCTTTGTAGGGGTTTATAGCTGAGAGTTTCCCTTAAGTCTCAGAGGAGACTTTGGATTTGGATTTCTCAGCAATGCTGAAACTGCTAGGACTTTGCCAACTCTTAGAGGTGAACTAAATGCATTTGTATAAAGAGATGTGCAGGGCAGTTTTGGGGGTCAGGGTGGAATGTTATGGTTAATATCTGGATGCCCCGTGAAGCCTCATGTGCTTGAAGATGGGGCTTTTGAAAGGTGATTGGCTTCTGGAGAACTATAGCTAAATGTGATGTTAAGACCTGAGACCTGGACAGAAGAGACAAGTCACCTGGTAGAGTACAACTTCCTGCCTGGTTTCTCCCTTCACTCTGTTTGCTGGCTGCCATGATGTGAACTGCTTTTCCTCTGCCATAGCCTTTTGCCATGTCTTCTTGCTTCAGAGCCAGCTGACTACAGACTGAAAATATGAGCCAAAATAAACCTCTTTTCCTTTAAGTTGTGGAGTAAACAACTAAGTCAGATTTGTGGCATTGTGAAATAGAGAAGTAAAAGAGTAAAGGTAGCAATAATTAGAGAACTCAAAACTGAACTCTCAAAATGGCCCCAGGTATCCCGACTGAATACAGGTTTCCTTGCTGGGTAGCCTTGGTATGGGAAGATATTAATGACAGAGCTTATTGAGACAATAACAAGGCTCCCTCAAATTTGTAGCAGGTGATGAAGACTTAAAGAGCAGCTGTGATTTCATGGTAGGTATTTTCCAAATACATTTGCTAAGTATAATGGAAATAGCTAGAAAAGTTAGCACTATGGTTGGGCTACAGGCTGATTAAGCATCCCTCATCTGACAGTATAAAATCCCAGATGCCCCACAATATGGAAGTTTTTAAGAGCCAACAAGGTGCTGCAAATGGAAAATTTTACATCTGGTGTCATGTGATGAGTCACAGCCAAAGTGCAGATACACTGAAAGTAATTGGATAAAATTACCTTCAAGCTGTGTGAAGAAGGTATACATGAGACCGAATGTTTTCTACCTTTGAGTCCCCTCCCCAGTACAGCTCATCAGTTACATGCAAATGTTCTGAAAAAAAAAATCCAGACACTTCTGCTTTCAAGTATTCTGATAATGGATACTTAACCTGTATTTATCACAAATATAAGTGATCCTTCCCTTTTATTGGAAAGAGGAGTTATAGAGCAGGAAGCCACATGATCCCTAGAAGGAGGAATTGGAAAGAGCTATTCCAAGAGACTTTTGGGCTTTTGTTAACAGAGACAACTGATACATCAGGCGTTTGAATCCTGCCCAGTTGGTGGAGAACCGTAGCAAGATCCATGGTCTCAGTTACACTGAGTAAATTCATAAGAAACAAACACATGCCACTTTCAGATTACTAATTTACCTTAAAAGAATGAAAGTGCCTACCATATCTATGCTTTTTCCATTGCATATCAGGCATTTTATCATATGGAAAGGAAACCAAATAAAGGTCGGAGAGCTGTTTATTGAGAAAAAAGGAAGAATGAAAAGTTGACTGATTTTTAGGGATGGTGGTGGGAAACCCTGGCCGCCTGCTCTGCCCTTCACATGTTGGTGAGCAGCAATGCCCTGTTTGGCCACTGGCTTGGCTTCTCCCTCATACAAGGCCAGAGATGCCTTGAGTGATTAAAGATGCCGCCTCCAGTCTCCTTTCTCTGGTGCATTGGTTGGGGGTCTCTAGAGAAACCAATTTATCGGGTAGGTTTACAGGATCAGAGGAGGGCAGGTCTACAGTGACCATCTGTGTGCCTGAGAACCAGAAATCTAATAGTTGCTCAGCCCAGGAAGATGAAAGCTGTAGAACAAGAGTGATCAAGGATGCAGCATTTGTCCAAGATGAAAGGCCTGGGCTCAGAGTTGCTGGTATGAGGCTGTGTGGGAATGCTGAGGGAACTGGAGCCCATTGCCCAAAGGCATGGCATCAGGGCACATCTGCTCAAAGGGACTTGAGCTCTTCACAGCGGGCATGCTTGTTTCTTCTTGCCCTACAGGTCTGTTGGTTGGTGCCACACACATCTGGGATGGGTCTTCCCAGCCTCAGTTTGCTGCCCTGCATGCCATTCATCTAGACATCCAGTCTTTGCTTTATTAATCATCTAGGCAGTTCGTACTCCAGGTGCATTGATATATCACAGTTGGAAGTTGCAATCTAGCTCTTATCAACTTGACTACAAGGCATATCTCTTTGAACCATTCCTCATCTCCAAATAACAGTAGCAAGCTCGTAAATTATGCCTAGCATGATTCCACACATCTTCAGAAATTCCATAACTTAACTATTACAATGTAGACTTAGCGGTACTCAAGTACTCTTGTTAATCAACATTATGTTACAAAGAAAGAAAACAAATCTGATTAATATATGTGTGTAACATTTATGCTCATACATAGGAGCAAAATAGGAAAAAACTACTGCAATTATAATCCTCATTTCTGTAACTGGTCTTCCTAGTCATAGCTGGTATTTGTAGCTACCTTTTATAGCTACCTATTTGTATTCCTTTGTCCTTCAGCAAGCATCTCACTGGGTCTTGGTTCTTTTCCTGGCAGTTTGACCCATATCTTCATTCTTGAAGATTCTGGGTCTTTTGTCATCCTGCCTGGATTGGGTTATAGTTTCCCACTAACCTGAGTGATAGGGTATGTAGGAAATGTCCTGCGTGATCTCTGGCATTCCGTATTCTTCCTTGTCTCCACTGTGAGGTAACAGTCCAGTCCCCACCACCACCATTACTGTAACTCCTTTTTAAATCTGTGAACTCAGAGACTCAGAGGCATGAGGATCCCTTAATAGCTGGGAAAGAATCTCAGCTTCTAGTTCAATGAGTCATTCTTGTGCCTTCTTGTAGACTACTCTTCTGGAACTAAGACTTTTAGGCCAGCAGAACATAATGTTGAGGGGACACGCAGCAGAAATTTTGCTAGTGGGTCAGTAGGGATAATGATGAGTGAGTGATGAGATTCCTGTTTCTACCCTTGATTCTTGGATCTATGCATCCTGACTGTGGGAGAAACTATACCACAATACATACTATTTTAGAGTGTATACAATCTTCTGCAGAATCTTGCCCCAGCCTTGCAAGGTGTTTTCACATAGTTGGTGCTATAATTACATCATCAAAAGACTATTCTTCCGCACTATCAATCCAGTTGCTCCCAAATGGTGGAGAACATGGTAGGACAAATGGATTCCATGAACACGAGTCCACTGTCACACTTTTTTGGGCATCAAGTACATTCTTTAGTCAGAAGCAATGTCATGTGGCATAGCATAATGGTGGATGAGGCATTCTGTAATTCCATGGATAGTAGTTTCAGCAGAAGCATTACAGGCAAGGAAGCATTACAGGCAAATCTGTACCCACAATAAGTATTCTGTTCAATAAGGATAAAGTACTGTCCTTCCCATAATAGAAGTGGTCTAGTGTAACCAACCTGCCACCAGGTCACAGGCTGATCTATTGGTTTCACCTAAGCTGAATGGAGATCAGACTGAAGACACAACTACAACAGTAATAATAGATTTTTTTTTTGGTAATTAATTTGCACAAATCCGTTAACCTGAAGACTTTGGGCTGAAGGAAGAGTAGTGTATAGAGGTGGGAAAAGTGGAGGGAAGTGGTGTGCAATGGATGGGACGGTAGGGCATTTGGCAGCCTCTCCAATGCCACTTCTCCAAGGCCCCAATTTACCAGCCTTGGCTTCTCAGGAGAAGGGTTAGAGTTATGGGCCATCCAAGCCACTTTTGTGGCATTTTTTGGAGGAGAATTGAAGGAAATATAGTTTCTTTAGTAGCTTGGGGGGTGGGATCTTTGGGGGTACATTGAGAGATGGCACCTTGGGCAGGGAAATCCATAGGTTTCACTGTAGAGCTGGTGTAGATACGTGCATCTTCCTGCTGCTGCTGGACTAACGTTTACCCGGGTGTATAGCTAGGGCCCTCTGTAATCAGAAGAAAAAAACTTCTTTTAAAAAAAACACGGGATCAAACCACCAGGAAACACTGAGCTTCATCTCCAGCCTCTTTTATTTTATTTTTGAGACAGTCTTCCTAAAATTGTCCAGGCTGGTCTCATACTTGTAATCCCCCTGATTCACCCTATTAAGTAGCTGGGATTATAGGAGTCTGCCACCACCACACCTCCCCTTGATTTTAAATATACATATTAACCCAATACAAAACATAATTTATAAAATATCTTGTTAATGTTTGGGAGATGTGCAAATATGCAGTTTCTAACAAACCATATGTAAATAAAATAGACTGCTACCCATTGTGATTAATTTACAGTATGTAAAGTATCATCCACATGCCTTTATATAGGTCTTGACATTGTTTAATAAAAATGAATATATCTTTGAAAGGAAATTTGGCAGTTTTTTTAAACAAAATTATATATTCTCTTATGGTATAATCCAGTGATTGCATTCCTTAATATTTATCCAAGAAAGTTCCAGATTTATGTTCACACGAAAATCTACACTAGGATGTTTGTAAGTGCTTTATTCATAATTGCCCAAATTTGAATGCAACTGTGACGTCTCTCAGTGGGCAACTAAACTGTTGCACATTGAGACCGTGGTAAGTTGTTCATTTCTAAAAAACAAAAAGAGCACTTAAACCATGGAAAGAAAAGGCAGAGCCTTCAGTGCACATTACTAATTGAAATAAACAATCTGGTAAAGCTACAAACTGCAAGACTTCAACTGTGTGACAAGCTAGAAAAGGAAAACCATGGAGACAGTAAAAAGGTAGTGCTGGTCAGGGTTTGTGAGTGATCACTGTGTAGAGAAAACTTACAGGCAGTGACACTGCTCTGTGTGCTACTGTCATGGTGGATTCATGTCGTGTCAGTCCATCTTTTAGAATGTGCAACCCTAAGCATGAACTCCAGTGTAAACCCTGGTCTCTGGGTGAGAATGCTATGTCAGTGTCAGTTCCTCAGGTACAAGTTCCTTCAGGGACGTGTTGACAAAAGCAATAGTCATGTGTGGGGACAGGGACTCTATAGGAATTCTACCTTCTGCTCCATTTTTCTCTGAGGTTGAACCTGCTCTAAAAAGTCTGTTTTTTTTAAAGCGACAGTGTCAGTATATAGCAAATAGTAATTCTCAAACTGGTTCCTCACAGGTGTACAATTCCTCAGAGGCGCCAAAAGGTGAATGATTTGAAAGACAGAAGGAAGAGAAAGAAAAGTAAAGAATTTTTTACTATCTTTCTTCATCTCATCTCTAGTACTTTTATCTTTGCTGAACTTCTGATATGTCATTGTGATTATTATTTTCAAAAGTAAGAGTGTCATTCTTATGTCAGCTTTTGAAGGTTAATTTTTAGCCAGTGATTGGGCTATGTGCTTGGACTATGTATCTGTCTCTACATGAATATAGTACCCGAATAAGACAGTGGCTATGTAATCATTTGTGGGGATCAGATTTTTCCTCCCAGTCTTTGTTTCTTTCTTTATTTTTATTAGTACATGTTTACAGTACATAATGATTACCTTTATTATGGGGAGGTGGTACATGGACAGAGCACATCTTAATTCTTTTTCCATTTCCTTCCCCCAATCCCTCCTTGCTAGTCCTCACTCTTGGTCCCCTTCCCATTTACAAAAGCACTATTTCGATTTTTGTTTTCGATTTTTAAAAATTCCCCTTTCTCTCCCCTCCTGCATTCTCTCTTGAACACTTGTTCCCCTTGCCATTTGAAAAATATCTTCCTACTTCCTGTTATCTGTCTTAAGAATGATGGTATCATGCCACAAAGTACAGTGGAGTGCCTCAACCATATGCTGTTGTCAGACCCAAGGGTCTCCTCCATCCTTGACAAGGAAGTGCTAGCCATCCGTCCTTCCATATTTTTATTGTTAACAATGTAATCATACCTTTTGCTCTCCTTAAAGTACCTACAGGTATGGTCTGTATCTCTGAGAGCTGGTAGCTCCATATCTGGAAATGTGTATGCGTGTGTTTCCCTTTATGAAGCCTCAGAACTGTGCTCAGCCTGACTGTGAAGGGCAGGGTTGGGGTAGAGTGGAGATGACCAGCAGGAGCATGGGGATGAGCGAGACTGGAACTTAGCCCAGGGCCAGGGGAGGGCTTGAAGCTCTAGGGTAGCTGATGACCTGGGACAGAGACCAGGCAGGCACTGAGGAGTTAGATTTGGGGGCAGGGGCCACTTAGGTCAAAGAAAAACTTACATTGACACCATGTAAAATCCCACTGGAGAATAAAATTCCTAGGATGAAAAAGCACCAGGAGCACCATAGGAGATGTGGGGCGTGGCTAGTGCTGCCACCGTTCCTAGTGAGTCAGTCTTCCTGTGTGCACAATAAAGGGTGAGACTAAGCACTAGGTGAGCTTCCTTGCTGAGAAACACTCTGTTTCTGGGTAAGTGTATTTTCAGGAATATCTATGGACAGGAGTATCTAGGGTGTGTGCCAGAACCACTACATGTAAAGGATGCTTTTCAACAGAAGGTTCTATTTTTTGAGTTTCAACAAAACTTAGATGGATTCTTTTTAAAAAAAAAATCAATCATGTTTTAAAAAAAGAGCTGGGTTGTTTATATTTAAGGAGTTTGAGCACTTTCATTTTCACTTTAAACAAACTCATGGATTAATTGAAAGGAAAAGTGCTATGTTAGTACATGTTCCTCCATGTTTTAGTTTGTACATGTGTGAACCTGGAGCTGTGGGAAACACAAAATAAAATGTTATTAAACTTTGCATTATTGTTCATCTGCTAATATTACATTTCTCCTACAGATTTAGAGTTTGCTACAAATACTTTTGTAACAAAAGTGCCTTTACTATTCCTCACACATGAATACAAACACACACCACTTCTTCCTTGCATCAATAGAAAGGAAGTTTGGAGCCAGGACCAGTGGCATGTGCCTATAATCCTAGCACTGTGAGTGGCTGAGGGAAGAAAATTGCAAATTTGAGCCCAGGCTGGGCAACTAAAATTTTTTTAAAAAGGAACTTTGGATATAGCTCACTGTAAAAGCTCTGTGCTTAATGCCCAGTATCATAATGAATGAATGAATGAATGAATGAGAAATAAAAGAAGTTTGCAGACATTTACAAAACTTAATCTTGGCTAACTCTGGGGAATGGACTATAGAATGGCTAGTAAACTTCCAATTTTTACTTTATATAATTTTTGTATTCTATGTTACAATGAACATATGTTAACTTTATAATTTAATTCCTGTGAGTTCTTATAGGATAATTCTTCATAATTAAAGTAACTTATTAGAATTTTAAATTCAATCATCATGCAGTTTAAGTAATTTAAGACCTGTTTGTAAATAATATTTCATGAGACCACATCGGTTTGGATGAATTTTTGGTGTGGAAGCTGTTCATTTTGGTGTGTTCTTGGTCAGGATCTGATTCATGTGATAACTGAAGTAAGAAAATACTTTTGTCTATATTAAATACTAACTGTATCATAGTTACTTTTCTCTCATTGCTGTGATGAAATACCTGACACCCAAAATTAAGGAAAGTAAGGTTTATTTAGCTTACACTTTATGGAGGTTTTATTCTGAAATCATCTGGCTCCAAGGCAGGGTGGCATGGCTGAGAGGCAACAGTTGAAGACAGCAAAAGCAGCAAGAGCCAAAAAGGGGGAAGAAGCCTCTTTTCCTTCCTTATACTGTAAGGGCGCTACCAGCCTAGGGCAGATGTAGCACTCCCACCATCTCTGTGCCCTCATTTGCACAGACTCAAGATGTTTGCTAAGTAAGAACACTGGCCTCCTGCTGAGTCACTTAGTTAAACTTCTAAACTTTTCAAGTTGACACAATGTATCAAGCATTACAATCCACCCCTTGTCCACTTGGCAACCAGACAAATTTCTTTAAACCAGTTTCCAGATACAGAGGCATGCTTATTCTTATCATTTCACAACTAAACATTATAAAACAAGTTTAAGAATCTTTAGGAATCAGTATTAAACCTTTCAACATTGTATAACATTAGAACCCTAACATTCTGACCCTAACCCTCCAAAGACTCATGTATATCCCTTTTATGCAAAAAGCATTTAGTCCATCTCTTAGAGTTGCCAAAATTCTGACAGTTTCAGCATTGCTGAAAAGTCCAAGTCCCAAGTCTCCTCCAAGATGGAAGGCAAACTCTTAGCTGCAAGCCTCTGTACAAATGAAAACAAAGTTAAACACTTCCAGCATTCAATGGCACAAGATAAACATTTTCATTCTAAAAGGAACAAATGGGAACATGCAGAACTGGGACCAAAGCAAATCCAAAATTCAGCAAGGCAAACATATAGTAGTTTCCTGTGTAGCATTGGAGGCAATCTGTGGCAAATTGTGAGCTACAAAGGGCTTGAGTGATTTCACCCTCATAGCATTTCTTGTGGTTACAGCTCCCATGGTTTCTCTCTTAGGCCTGCTTTGCTCTGTCCTTGCACTTTTCCTCAGACAATCCATGTTTCTGGCTTTTCCACACTTCTGGGGTCTCCACTGTGCTTCAGCTTCACACTCACAGATTCAAACTCTTCAGCTCTCAAGGGAACGCTGCCTGGCTTCTCAGACCTTCTCAAATCAGGGTGGAAGTCTTCTTAACCCCACAAATCTTGCATTTGGCATGCATCTAAAACTGGTGCCACATGGATGCTTCCAAGATCCGCTGCCAGCTGGAGCAGTGGCCAGGCTTTTTTTTCTTTTCCTCCCTTGGCTGTAGAGGCTGAGTACCTGGGTCACTGAGCACTCTGAATCCACTTCTGAGGAACAAATTCTCTACATTGCCACCACTCTGAAACATTGTGCTCTGTGGGTTTCTCCTCAAAGCAAAGTCAGTTTTTCAGTTTTGAGGCTGCAAAGGTTGGGGATACTTTGCTTCTTGTGATGCCCTCAGGCCATCTTTTATATTCTCCTGTTCCTTCTCAGCAATTGAGATTTCCTCAGCTCTATCTTTGTAGTCCACAGTGTTATTGGACCTTTCTTTCTGGCCAAACTCACAACATTTTAAGTCATACTTCTG
Organism: Hydrochoerus hydrochaeris; assembly: GCA_004027455.1. Classification (NCBI taxonomy): domain Eukaryota; kingdom Metazoa; phylum Chordata; class Mammalia; order Rodentia; family Hydrochaeridae; genus Hydrochoerus; species Hydrochoerus hydrochaeris. Next base: position 91,854 of record PVLA01003115.1, read on the forward strand.
GGCTCTTTGCTCTTGATTCTCAACATAAAACTGGCTAACATCCCCCAACAATAGACATACCATCACCTCAACATTCAACTACCTTGAAATTTCTTCTGCCAGATTAATTAGTCCACTGCCCTTAATGTTAGTCTCAGGCAAAGTCTATGAGCAAAATGCAGACAAACTTTTTGCCAGGTTATAACACACATCATCTGAAGTCCAACAGCCAGTGCACTCCTTCTCAGCTGAAACATCCTGAACCTGGTCTTTCCAGCAGGATTTCTGAGCTCTGATCAGAATCTCCCATACAGAACAGCCTAAGTTGTCCCAGCTGTGCTTTTTCAGGTAACATCTCCACATCTTTCCAAACTCTTTCCACAAGTCATTTCCAAAGGCTCTTGAACCACATGGTCAGGTATAGTCAGAGCAAAAATACCACTTCACTGGTATTAAATTCTGACTTAGTTACTTTTTCTTATTGCTGAGACAAAATACCCAACACCCAAAACTAAGGATGGAAAGAGTTATTTAGCTTATAGTTTGTGGAGGTTTTAATCTATAATCAGCTGGCTCCAAGGCAGGGTGGCATGGTTATAGGCAATAGTTGAAGACAGTAGAAGATAACAAAAGCAACATGAACCAGAAATGGGGAGAAAGCCTCTTTTTCTCCCTTATATTGTAAGCAGGCTACCCTTCCAGGGCAGGTATAGCACTCCTACCATCTCCCTGCCCTCCTCTTGAATAGGATATGGATACTTACAAAGTAAGGACCCTGTCCCCCTGCTGAGTCACTTAATTAAATTTCTGAACTTCTCAAGTTGACACAATGTATCAACCTTTATAGACTGAGAGAAAACAATTAACTTTATCATATTAGTTGTGGTTGCTGAAACTGATGTGTTTATAGGGACTTTGAGATCCTACTTGTGTTTACAGAGCAAAAATACCACAGTCAGAAATTAGCCTTATAAATACACACCGGAGTATGGAGAAAAATAGTTCATTATTTGCCATCCCTAAAGCCTAGACTTTTAGGTGATAAGTTTTTTTATGAAGGTCAATTTTTTTATCCAACTTTCTTAAGGAATTAATGTCTTGCTATTTATTATATATAATAAGATAGTATTTTCAGAGTTATTTAATAGTTTCACAATAAATCAGGTTAAGATGGTCATTTATGTTCCTCATAGACCTAGCAAGATACTGCACCTGAATGAACTAAACAATTAATGATGGTTGCACATAGGACTGATTCATCTATTTTGCCAGTGTCTGGTTATAGGTGTATATTAGTCACTTTCTCCTCACTAGGACAAGGTATGTAACACCCACAACTTAAAGTAGGGAAGATTTTTTTTGGCTCATGGTTTCAGTGGGCTCGGTTTGTGGTTGCCTGGCTGTAAGGCAGAAATTGCATGGTAGAAGAATCTAGTGGAAAACAGCTGTCCATATTATGGTGACCAGGACATGTGGAGGAAAGGGAGTAACTGGGGACAGGAATATACCTTTTCAGGTCATACCCTTAGTGACCCCCACTGAACCAGTCCCCAATCCTAATAGCGCATTTAGCTACTCACCTCATGTATGCAAAAATCCACTGATGAGTGTAGCACTCCCAAGATCCAGTCACCTTCCAAACATATGAGACTTTGGGGGGACATTTTATGTTTTTATTTTATCTGAGGTGCTGAGAATCAAATCCAAAGCCTCATGCATGCTGGGGAAAGCTCTCTGCAACTGAGCTACATGCCTGCATGGGAGACATTATAGATCTAAACCATAACACGATAGCAAAGATGATCCAATATAATTGTAGATCAGTTATAATAAATTTATCTTTCTTTTACTAGTATTGTATGTTAAGATACAAAATTGGGTACTACAATTATAATTTCCTTTTACAACCCTGATCAGTCATCTCAGCTCATGATACCAAGATGGAGTTAAATGACTTAAATGCATGAAAAAAGAATGGCTTAATGGTTACATTTTTTGTCTCAGAGAACACAACATGTTGCATGTATTCCTAAATGTGGAGATAAGGGTTTATATTTTCTTTTGTCAAGAAATAGTGACTACAAATGGAAAAATGCTGGAAATCAGTGCCTTCCCAACTTTTGGTCTTAGAGTTATGGAAAAAGAAAAGCATTTCATCACACAGTACTGACCCAGTATAATGGGTCTCCAGTTATTTCAGACTGAATTTTAAAACAAAAATTACCCATATGAACATGGTAGAATCCATCCATTTATTTCTTTACTAATATGCACGAAGCACTTACTATTTGTCATGTACATGTACTGTCCGGGCTCCAGAACTAGAGCAGTAGTTAAGAGATAGAGCCTCTGCTTTGTGTCATCCGTCACAGATGTAATGATTACATCTGCAGAGTGCCTTGCCCAAAGTAGATGAATTATGACTTGAACTAAGAACCCAGATTTCAGATTCAGTGCTCCATCCTCCCAGCCATACTGGCTAATAGAATTCCAAAGTTCTCTGGCTGAATATCTTCTCCTTTTCCTTACCCCTCTCCTGGTGGCACCACTCATTGCCCCTGGACTGCACCCCTTGATTTTCCTCATCTGTTCTTTTAATGACATGATCTAGTTTGCTACCCCAGTAAAGGAATATGATTTGCCTTAGGTCCCAGAAATGAGTAAGTGGTCCTCCTTAATAGTGTGTCTCCTACATAGGCACAAGGGTCTCTGGCTTATGATGAGCGTACATCTTGAACATTTAATATTTCAAGAAAAGATGGCCTTTTTAACAAATAGTGCTGGGAAAACTGGTTATCTACATGCAAAAGATTGACTTTAGACCCATGTCTCTTACTGTGTACTAAAATCAAAACACATCAAAGACTTACATATTAAAACTGAAACAATCTGTTGGAAGATAAAATGACTAAAACTTTTGAAGCCATAGGCACAGGCAAGGACTTTGTGAATAGAAACCCAGTTCCGCAAGAAATATCACCAAGAATCAACAAATGAAATGATATCAAATTAAAAAGATTTGGCACAGCAAAATAGCTAACAGACTTCACAACCTACAGAATGGAAAAACATTTTTTGCCAGCTGCTCCCCAGATAGAAGACTAATATGTAGAATATATAAAGAACTCGAAAAAATTAGAACCCACAGTACTCAAGACCTAATAAAAAATGGGCAATTAAAATGAATAGATACAAATTAAAAAATAAAATGAATAGACACATCTTAGAAGTATACAGATGACCAGTAAATACATGAAAAAAAAAAAAGCATCTTTGGCCATGAGAGAAACGCAAATTAAAATAATATTGAGATTCCATCTTACACCAGGAAGTGACTATTGTTAAGAACTCAAAAACCAACAAAAGTTGACAAGATTGAAGCGGGGGGGGGGCATTTTTACATTGTTGGTGGGAATGTAAACTGCTACAGCCATGATTAGAATCCATTTGTAGAGTGCTCAAAACACTAAGAATAGAAATTCCATTTGAACCAGCTACATCTATTTTAGGTGTCTTCCCAAAAGAGTTAAAGACATCATATTTCAAGCATACAAAGACGTCGCATTACAGTGTACAGTATGCAATGCTTATGTTTATAACAGTACCACTCACAATCCTCTAGGAAATAACCTGTATGTCCACCATTGGATGAACTGCTAAAGAAAATGTGGTATATGTGGAATACTGCCATGCCATAAAGATGGAGAAATTTAAGTTCTTTGTAGGACAGTGGCTGCACCTGGGGACCACACTGCTAAGTAGAATAATAAATCAGAAATGTTAAATATTACATGGTTTTTCTTCTACGAGAAGCCCAAAGTGTAAGTAAATTAAAGAGCAAAATAAAAGGGAGGGGTCAGACCTTTTGGTGAAGGAAAAGGGACTTAGGGATAGAGCAAGGGGGAAGATAGGGAAGGGACAGAGAAACCAAAATTGGGACTCTATTTCAGTCTGCATATGTACCAAGATGAATGTGTCCTTACATATCGCAGACATATACTAATCATAAAATATAAAAATAGCCTAAGTAGAAATGCATCAAATACCCCGCACCTACTGCACGTCCTGGCTGAGCCCCCCGGTGGATGCAGCGTGTCCAGTGGTTTTCCCCTTAGCACTGTGTGGCTTCCTGGGAGCAGTGACTGCAGTCGCTGCTGCCTGGGATGAGGAGAGATCCTGCCGCAGGTGAGCAGCCCAGGAAGACACTGCATTCCAAGGTCCAGTTGGTACTGAACACATTTCAGTTTTGCATCATGGTGAAGTCAGAAGTTAAACCATCCTAAGTTGGAATCCATCTGTATACAAAGGAGAAAGGTACTGTCCCGGGTGGAGGGGGGGTGTCAATTACACTTTTTTCTGGTTCTTGGGCAAATCGTATTCATTTTCTGGATAATAATTTGGGGTCATGTCATTTAAAACAATTGGAGTAAAGTTATTGGAGTAGTATCACAGGGTTGAGTTTCATTTTGATAGAATAAAACCGGCATTGTAAAGAATAAAAATATTTTTGAGTATATCACGATTAGTTAGATATTGTTATGTAAAACTTCATGGATAAGTATGTGAGTTAGTTTGCAACTTAGTTTTCTTGTTATTGGTTGTGGTCAGAAACATATGAAACATTGGTTTAAAGGGCACCGGGTAAGATGCTCTTGTGGATCAAAGGAGGTAGGACATTATCCTTAGCTGTCATTTGAGTGTGTGAGTGCCCTTGGACGTGTGTGTGCGTGTATGCGTTGTTTCCTGAAAGGATTCAAAGCAGTGAAGTAGAATTTGACAAAAATACTAATGGGAACAATTTGGCATCTGTACGCATGCCTGTGGCAGTTAGGGCAGTGTCAGCTTGATTGGTTGTGGGACCCACCTTGGGGATTGGAGGATCACACTTCTGGGTGGGTCTGGGTGTCATGGAGGCGTGGCCCGGTGCTGTCTATAGTCCCTGGCTCCTTGCTGGCTCTTGCTGCTCCTCTTCTCTGCTTCCCAGACTCTGGACTAGGCAGCTTTGCTCTGCCGCTCCCTCCTGGCACCACGTTCCTTGTTAGGAGCCAGCTTCCCATAGACTGACTCCTCTGTAACGTGAGCTGTTTTAAACCTTTCCTCCTTCAAAGCGTGGGTGTCAGGTATTGTGTTCTAACAAAGGGAAGGCTGACAGTACAAACAAGGTCTCTTTCCATTTCACATTCGTGTTGTAGCTGCTGGTTTCCCCACTCTGTGCTTTGGCTCATGGTAGTTTCTTGTACTGGCCGATTGTGTTATTTTTTGAAATTCATTTATTTTTGTAACTTAAGTGTGTGATATACAGAGAAACTTTCAGAAATAAAATGAGGTGATTTCCTAGACCTTATCTGATTATAGTAAATTCCACAGCTGGTTAGATTTTAATGTTATTATATGTAAAGATGATTTAAAATCTTTTAAAGTCTAATTTATAAATATTTGTCAGTGGATTTTGCCTGATGATATTGTTTGTAATAAAAGAATGACAGATATGGTTCTCTAAATTGGAGTTTTTCATAGAGTATAGAAAAATATAATTCATTTAGGATTTGTGAAAATTTGGTCAGGGATTGGACTGACATCCTGGAGAGACAAGAGCTTGTTATCCAAAAAGAAAAAAAAGACCTACTAGAGTTTTAAATCTATGTACAAGTACATTTTTGGAAGCATGGAAGAAAAATCTTCTTTGTATATTATAATTTAATTCAAAGATATGTGTAGAATCTGAATTATTGAGATGACTGAAACAGAGATATGTTTAAATATTATATGCTTGTCCTGCAAGGCATGAATAAGATATATTTATTCCCTGGAATGAGTTTATAATCTAATTATGGACATATAAATATAGAAGAAAGGCTAGCCTTCCAGGAGTGCAGAAGTATTTCTCTCTTCTCACATAGAGGGTAGGGGAATATAGCACAGAAGTTATAAATGTCTGCAGAACAGTTCTGTGCAGCCGAACAAGCCCCACTTGCTAGTGTAAATACTTTATGGTGGCAGTATGTTGCGGACACATTTCATTTATTTGAGTTCAACTAATCAAGAAAAAAGAGAAGAAAAGAAAAAGTGTCCCAAGGTGTGGGTTCCAGAATAAGTTCGTCATGGGCAATATGGATCTCTTGTTCCCTTGGTTGATTCCATTCAGCTCTCACCAGATGCCTAAATATTTTGATTCAATTCTGCACTGTTATTCACTTTCAGGAAAAACTTGACCTCCTATCTCACTAAAAAACAAATCAGCTAGATGTATGGCACAACTCTATAATCCCAGCACTCTGGCAGGGGGAGGGGGACTGACGCAGCAAGACTGTAAGTTCAAGCCCAGCCTGAGCAATTTAGGGACTTTGTGAGACCTTGTCTCAAAATACAATACAGTAAAATAAAATAAAATTTTAAAAAATGGCTGGAGATGCAGCTCAGTGTGATGGAACCCTGGATCTAATCCCCAGCATCACAAAATAAAAACAAAAATAGGTACTTGCTTCTTATTCACCCCACGCCTGCCATTCATTGGTTTAGACATTTCTGCCCCATTCCTTTGTCCTTTCTTCCAGGATCTGAAGTTTCCTTCTTAGTCCAGGTCTGTCTCCTGTTCGCCAGGACCTGGCTGCCTCTCAGGCAGACCCTCCCACTCTCCCTCATAAGGTAGGCGGCACAGGTACAGCCTGCTCTGTAGCCTCATCTACCAAAGTGGTACATGATTTTGTATTTTCTGAAAACATGAAGCCACAGGAATGTTGCAAACCTTCCTGTGCCTCAATTTTCCATTTTGCTATTCCCATTGCTACTACCATCAATGGGGAGTCTCCAAATCGCTACTGATTGTTACTCTTCCTGCCATCTACTGTGTGCGAAGCATTTTCTATTCTGAAAGAAAAAAAAAAAAGGCTCCTGTGTCCATTCACAGACCAGGGGTAGAGAGAGCAAACCCTGGGGCATCAGCAAGCAAACCCTGATTGGGAACCAGGGCCATGCACTGGCTGCAGCTGGACTGGAACAGAGAGACCCCAGCCGCTTCTGGTGCGCAGGCTGGCAAACAAGTACCAATCACACCCCCACCCCTACACCCACCCCCACTGTAGGTGACCGCCTTATCCGGAGAAACACAGGCTGTGATGATAGCTATGGAGGTGAAGTGCAATTGGATGCCTGTGGTGCTTTGGTGTTTCACTGACACAGCAGGTCTAGGACCAGTGGTCTGACTATAGGTTCAGAGGATATTGGTATGCAGTGTGACAACTAAAGGGGATCTTCTTCTGAGGGTTGCAGCCATTGTTGTTTCCCTATGGTCTTGTTTTGGAAGTGCTGTATCATTTCCATTGTTTTGTTGGGTTGGGTGTTATTCTCTTTTGTTTTGTTTGATTATGTCAAATCCAATGACAGGAGCAGCTATTTCAAAGATAGCAAGATATATTATGGTAACAATTTTCAATTTACAATGGGTTCATTTTAAGTCCTTTATTGCATTCATTGTTTTGTTTTTATTGTCTCTATTTTGTTCTGTTTGTTTTTCACTATATCCAATGTTATCTGCAGCTATTTTAAAGACATTGAAAGGCATATGGTAGCTATTGTTGATTTTTGTAATGTTTTGAAGTCCTGTATCTTTTGCACTGGTTTGTTTTGATTGGTTTTATTCTGTTTCATTTTCTTTAAAATTAAAAAAAGAAGAAAAAAAAGTTCCTGTCTCCTTCTAACTACTGTATTCTCTCTTCTTCCCACTCAAAGGTTGTAAAGATTATTCAAGGTTGGTTGTCTCTACTACTTCACATCCTATTAGTTTTTTTTTTCCTTTTTAGACATTGTTTTAAATAAGATATTGACTAAATAATTTATAAATCTTTAATGTTTTGAGTCCAGAGTTAGTTTATTTTCTGTTGCTATGATAAAATACTTGAGGCTGACTGCTTCACAAAGAGGTTTATTTAGTTTCCAGTTCTGGAGGCTCAAGAGCACAATCCCATCATCTGCTTGGCACTGTGAATGATGTCACAGTGGCAGGCAGCAAATGCAGAAAAGGAATCTGGGGTACCATTCTTGAGGGAACTAATCCAGCCCAAGGATATCTGCATTAATCCCTTCCAAAGGTGCTTCCCCATGACCTAGTCACCTTCCATGAAACCACACATCTTGCAGATTCTACATCCTCACCACTGCCACTTTTTCTCTGTGAACCTTTGGGGGTCACACTCAAGCTGTGTCCAGACCATAGAAAATATTTTGTTTCTCCTTTGGCTGTACTGGAGATTGAACCCAGGGCTTTGTGCATGCTAGGAGAATGCTCTGCTACTGAGGTACATCTCCAGACCCCTTTTTACTTTCATTTTGAGACAGTGCTTTGCTCTGTTCCCAGGCTGGGATTCTCCTGCCTTAGATGCCCAAGAGCTGAGATTACAGGTGTGCACCACCCTGCCTAGCTCATAGCAAGTAGTTTAAAAACCCATGTGTCTAATACCACTAACTTTATGAGATCCTCTCTATGTTGCTCCTTCTGCATTTTCTTGAGGGTCTTTTATCACAGTGAAGATCTTCATGTTAATCATTCTGTTATCATCTTCTTAATTTTAGCTAGCATTTGTTATATTTAGTTTCACTTGTTCAACTTTAAAAGCTGAATTGATATAAATTAAAGGTTTACTTTTTTTTGAACCTGACTATAATTTTAACCATTTTTGTTGATGCAAAGTATACTGTTCTGTGCCACAGCTTATTTTCTTATAGATGGACATTTTGGTCATTTCCCTTCTGAGAGCAGGTTTGCTCTCAACATTCTTGACATATGTGCTTGTCATCACGAACCTCAGACTATTCGGATATGTTTCCCTCAAAGTTTAGTTAGGTGTAGTCATAGTTATTTTTCTCATTGCTGAGACAAAATACCCAACACCCAGAGTTAAAGGAGAAAAGGTTTTATTGGGCTCACAGTTTGTAGAGGTTCCAGTCCATAGTTGGCTGGCTCCAAGGCAGGGCAGCATGGCAGAGAGGTATTGCAGAGGCAGCAAGCAGCCCAGCAAGCAAAGAGTAAATACAGCAGCTCTGTTTCTGTCTTATAATTTATCCAGGCTACTGCAGCACACACCCCCTTAATCCTGCATCACATCCTTGATCCCAGCATCACACACTCTAGGTTCAGCAATGTCTGAAAAAGTCCCACACTTATGACTGCATGAGGCTTTGCAGGGAGTGGGGAGGCATCTAGATAAAAGCCATAACAAGTATCTTTTATCCAAACCCCTGTGTACGTGCGTATGTGTGTGTGTGTTACCATCTCCACACCAGTTTTACACAAATGGTGACTTGCTATATAAACTGGACTTTATTTTGGCTTTTTACATAGTATTCGGAGACTGCTACATGTCTATGCATAAAGAACTTACTTAACAGCCACCTCTTACACTATGATATGGATGTATACTGTATTATGTTTTCTATTATCGAACATCTACTATTATAAATAATGCATTGTTACCCAACCTTGTACATCTGTCATGTTGCACATGTTAGTTTATTTACAGGTATATTCTTAAATGTAGAACTGTGAGATCGAAGAACGTGCATTCATACTTTGGATAGTTGTTGCCCAGGGGACTTCCCAAGACTTCCTCCAACAGTACATGCAAGAGGGAATGCTTTTCTCCAAAACTGTGATGGCACTGTATATGTTAAAAATTTTGGATCTTTGCCAATCTGATAAATGAAAAAAAAATCTCAGTATGGCTTTAATTTGCATTTTCCTTATGATGAGGAACATTTCTAGTAGATGTAAGGGCCGTTTCTTTATTCCTCAGTAAATCAACTGTACCTGTTCATAAACTTCATTCATTCATTTATTGAGTTGTTGGCATCTTCCTTACTGTTCTTTAGGACTTTTATCCTAAGTAACAACTCTTTCCCCTCATCTCTCAGCCTGTTGTTTTTTGGTTTTATTTATGGTTTTTCATCACACAGAAAATTTGATTGTGTTATGTGGTGGAATTTATCTTTTTTTTTTTCTTTTGTGGCTTTTGGAGTTTGTGTCAAACTCAAAAAATTCCTTGCTCACCTAAGGAAATTAAAAAAAAATATTTATTTGTAAAGATGTGCATTGCATCATTTGTAAATTTAAAAATTGACAGTGTAGAAGCCTGGTCATTGAAGAATGGTGCTTTTACTTGTGATATCACTGTGTAATGGTTTATTATGGAATCAGTATAAATAGCATCAACAGGAAGTTCCTTAAACACATACGAATAATATGTTTACAAATAAACACATGAGAATATGTTTGTTTTGATTCAAGACCAAAATCAAACCATATCAGTTCCAAATTGCTTCAATTACATAAAAGATGGGGGTAGAAAAAATAGAAGGCAAATTAATAATTATAATTGGGTAGTGAGAGTATTTTTTAATTTTTAAAACTTAAATGATTGAACCCAAGGCCTTCACACTGAGCTGTATCCCAAGCCATTTATTCATTTTTTGTTTTGAGTCAGGGTCTTGCTAAGTAGTCCAGGCTGGACTTGAACTTGTGGTCCTCCTGCCTTAGCTGAGAGTTTATTTCACTATTTAAAATATTTTCCTATTTGTCATAGAAGTCTATAGCAAACACATCTTATAATAAGAAAAAAATACAACAGTATAGATGCTGTTGTTCCAACATGGACATAACGTGCATTTGTAAAAGATTCCTGTTTCGGAGACTCGACAGCCTCCAAATGCTGGCAGCCCAAAAGTGGGTAAAGAACACTGGTGGCTGTTTGTTCAGAGTTGGAGCTGGTTTATCCAGATTTTCTTCTTTTCTAGCCAGACATCAGCATCTCAGGGACTATTCTTTTTTATGTATTTCACTGTACAGACAGGTGCAGCTCAAATTACAATGGTGTCCTAAAATTACTGCACATACTGCATTTTCATTTTCTCTTAAGTTCTTCCTCCTAGTACTGGTCTTTTTAAAAAGTTCTGTCCCTCCCTTCCTGCCTCCATCCCTCCCTACCACCTCCTCCAGCTTCACTGCACCGGTAGAGTTTGTTTTTTTCCTTACCAACTTTGAGTTACAAACAATAAAACAATCAAATTCAATGTACGGCTTGAGTTTTGACAAATGTGTTTTTCCTTGAAGCTGGCACCACTATTAAGACAGAGGACTTTGATCAGGAGACTAAAGAGATCTGATTTTTAAAAATATAATTCAAAATATATAATGCATTTTATTCTAACATAGTTGGAACACTCACAAGAGTAACAGTTAATTTTAGAGTATTCAAAAGAGATAAACTTCAAAAGTTAATGGTTTATACAATAACTGTATATAGTTAAATAATTAACTACTCAAAGGAACTCTGCTCTGTTATAGCATAAAATTATAATAAGTAAAAGTGGTGAAGAACCATCTAAGCCATAAGTTGGATTCTTTGAGGTGCTGAGACTTCAAAGGGACACTTTATGCATTTGGAGGTTTTGATTTCTTAACATTTCCTTGCCTTCTTGCTTTCTTAAGATCCAGCAAGGCTTCTGTTTATTCTCTTATCAAAATTAGTGTCACTGCGGTATTGGGGGAACCTTTGAAAAGTCCTTTCTTATGTGTGAGTCTGGGCACATATTAGCAAGACTAGAGAAACTGAGACTATTAGAAAGAATACCAACTATGTAATAAATTCAGCAAACATCATGAAGATTGCCCATAGAACTACGTGTTTCGCAGTGAAGAGACTGTTTTAAATACTTAACTTCATTTCAAAAGAGGGACACTTCAGAGTAAGAGACAGTGTGTGTGTGTGTGTGTGTGTGCGCGTGTGTGTGTTTATGATCACAGAGTTTGCTGGGGATACTTCTTTAGCACCCCACAGTTGGCACTGGGGCTTAGTGAGTGCTGGCTCAGCCTTGTCCTCTGGGCTGCTTTTGTTCTGCCCCTGAATGGCTTGCGTCTCCTTCAGTATTTCCCTTTAGAGACTGTTCTCTCCTGTTCCTTCCTACTCTTTTGTCCTCACCTCTCTTCCTCCCCTTTTCTTTCAGAATTTTCAGGAAATAAGAAGACCTTCACCCACAGTTTTCCTTTTTGCTCTGAATACTTACAGACTTAACTTTTTAGAGACCATGTACTTCAAATGCTGCTGAGTTTCATTAAAATAGTTAATTCGTATTGAAAAGGCTGAGCAAAGTGGTCGAAGTTGGAAATCTTAAATTCTAAAATCGTGTTTTCAGTCCTTCTCCTTTTCCTGCTGCTGCTGCTGCTGTTGCTGTTTCCTCTTCCTCTGGTTCTTCGTCATTGTTACTGTCGTCATCTTCTTCTGCTTCTGCTTCTTCTTCATCATCATTTTCTGCTTTTGCTGCTGCTGCTCCTCCTCCTCCTTCTCTTCTGCTGCTGCTTCTGCTTCTTCTGCTTTTACCCCCCACCCTGTTCCTTTTTCTTTGTCTTTCTTCTTTCAGACAGCACTGGAGATTGAACCCAGGGCCTTCCCCCTGAGCTGCCTCCCCAGCCTTTTAATAAAGTTTAATTTCAAGACAATGTCTTGCTGACTCACTGAGTTACCTAGGCCGGGCTTAAACTGCGGCTCTTTCTGCCTCAACCTTCTGGAGTGCTGGGACCCTTTCTGTCACTTCTCTATCTGCTGTGCAGACATCACACTGATTTGGAGGGCATCCAAGCATTAAACACTAATTAATCTTGAGGATTGCTGTGTTTGGGTAAAAGTAATGTAGAGATTAAAAATATATATTCATTTTAATTTGAGATAATAGCAGAAGACATTTGGACAAATCAGGGGCTTGGCTATAGTTGAATTATTGAAAATTGTTGAAAATAGAGATGTCAGTAAAAACATACCGTCAGAAGCTTGTTAGGCTATTTATAGAGAAAATTTGTGCAGTAGTTGAGTGCCAGGTCTCTAAGTTTCAGTGCATACTGACTATCAGTTAGACAGTTACCTTAAATTTCTTTTGAAAATGTAGTAGAATAAAATATAGGAAAATAATTATAAATATGCAGTGGCTCTTTTGAGGAAAAGATTGTGTAAATGGGTTACTGTAATATTATTTTTGTATAAATCGTGGAAAGTAGTTTCATTGAGTTATAGTTAAAGAAAATCTTTTTCTTCCCCTGAGACTTAGTTGTCTTTTTTTTCTTTGCTAAACTTGAGTGTGCTGAGGCCAGGGCTATAGTTTATTACATCATCTTTCAAATTCTTTTGGCTTTAACTTACTTTAAGAAATGCATTTTATGTCATAATTCAGGAGACACACATAAAATAATTTTGCAAAACTGTATTGATAGTTGCATTCTCGTATTTTTATTATTTTAGTGCATTTTGCAATACATAAAGACTACATTCATCACCAAAATGTACACACATAGCTTTATACTCCTTTTTACTTCTTCCCTTCCCCCTTCCTCTCCCTCATTCTAATATCCCCATCTCATCTGCAAAAGTTGTACATTCCTGTTTCCTACCATCTGTCTTTTATTTTGCACTTTAAATTATTTTTACTTTGACTTCCCATATAAGAGAGACCATGTGATTTTTTTTTTTTTTTTCCATACCAGGGGTCAAACTCACAACCTTGTGCTTACCAGGTAGGTGCTTATCCCACTGAGCTAAATGCCCGGCCCAACCATGTCATATTTAACCTCTGTGTTCAACTTATTTTGCTTAGCATTATGATTTTTAAGGTGCATCCATTTTCCAATAAGTGACTCAAATTTATCTTTCTTTATAGCAGAGTAGAACTCCATTGTATGTAATACCACGCTTTCTTTATCCATTCTGCTGATGGACGTAAAGGCTGCTTCCAAGATACAGCTACTGTGAATCATGCTGCTATAAACTTGGGTACTGCATGTATCACTGTTATACGATGTCCTTTACTCAATTGGGAAGATATCAAAAGACACATAGCTGGTCCGAATGGAACTGCTACTTTTAGTTTTTTGAGTGTCCCCATAGTGATTTTAAACTCAGCGCTACATCCTAAGCTACATCCTTAACCCTTTTTAATTTTCTTATCTTGGGACAAAAGCTCACTAAGTTGCTAAATTGCTTAGGATGGGCTTAAATTTTGGATCCTCCTTCCACAGCTTCCTGGAGTGCTGGGATTACAGGCATGGATCTTTACACCCAGCTTATTAAATATACTTTTAAAGGATACTTTTGGATTTTTAAAAAAACATTGGTTGGAAAGATAATGCAGAGTAAAAATAATCCAGAGAGTTCTGCCATGTTCAGCACAGTTTCCCCCACTGTAAATATCTTACAGTTTTATGGAGCATTTGTTGCACTCAGTGAGCCAATAATGATACAGTATTATTAATACTTTTGGATTTTTAAAAAACATTAGTTGGAAAGATAATGCAGAGTAAAAATAATCCAGAGAGTTCTGCCATGTTCAGCACAGTTTCCCCCACTGTAAATATCTTACAGTTTTATGGAACATTTGTTGCACTCAGTGAGCCAATAATGATACAGTATTATTAACTACATAATTTATTTGAATTTCATTTATATTCCCCTAAAGTCCCTTTTCTATGCCAGGATCCTATCCAGGAAACCCATGACATTTAGTTATGTCTTCTCAGGAATCTGTTAACTACAATAGCATCTCATATTTTCTTTCCTTTTTTTTTTCTTTTAAGCACTTTGGTGGGTTTTTAAAAAAATTTTATTTAAAGAGAGGGGAAAAATAAACCAAAACAGAAAAAAAAGGACAGAAACAATACAGAATTTCAAAAAAAAATGAACAGTAAGAAATCAATAGTTGATACATTACATATTGTCTTCTTGGATGTAGTTGTTCAAGTTACAAATATTAAAGCATAGAAAGTGGACATTCAAACAGTGTGACTACAGACAGTTCTATTCTCTGATCCAACAAAAACTTAGCAACATAATTATCAATCTTACACCGTTAAATAAACATGCAGTTATATCCTTTAGAGCACTTGCTTTTCCTCCTTTTGCTATTTAAGTCCATTATCTGTTTAGTTGCATCATGTTTCAGAATGCTCAGTACCTTATTGATCTGTTTTTTTTTTCTTTAAAGAAACAAAAGCATGTAAAGGGTAGAGATAATACAGAATTCCAAAAAAAGATAAACAAGAAATCACTAGTTAATAAATTACATATTGTCCTCTTAGAAATAGTTGTTCAAGTTACAAAATTAAAGCATACAAAGTAGATAGTCAAACAGTGAAAGTGTAAACAGCTACACATGCATGAATCTCTACATGTATTTCTATCCTTTCTGTATTAGAGGGAAAAACAAAACTTAGCAAGACAAAACAAAACAAACTCCTATAAAAACATGAAACCAAAAAGTTGTATAAAACCACAGTACAAGGTGATCTACAATGATTACTGTGTTGTTTCTTATTATTGTGAATAGAATGTCTATATCATCAGGCATAATTGAATATAGCAGTATAATTGAGTATAGCAGTACATAACAATATTAGTAAAAATAAAACATTGTAGACAGTATAAAACTTCAAAGGCAGGTAATAATCAAACCATAGTGGATATTCTAGTGGATCTTGTCATCTTAAGTGCAGTTGCCTATACTCTCAGACTTGATACTATCAATCATAACAGCTTTCAATAAACTCTATCAATACAAAACAGCGATCCAACAAACCAGATTCGATTACGATCAGTCACAGTAAAACAGTGTAGGTTTTACAGAGCTTTAGATTAAGGTAATAGGAAATTAAGGATGATTACCATATTATATCCTGTTATTTTCAGGATTGCTGTCTGTGCCCTCAAATCTAGTACAGGTAGAATGACTGGAACAGAATATAATACATCTAAGCAGAGTAGTGTGAGTAATGTGGGTTTCAAATCCTGGTTCACTATTAACAATATAGTGTATCAAGGCCATCTATGTTAGCGATTCTAGTTATCCTTCTCTGCCTCATTTCTGCTATGCTATTTTTCTGCCTTTGTCTAGTTTTCTCTTTTATTCTACTGCCTGCCCCACTCATTGAGGCCTTTCTGCCACTGTTCCTAAAATCCTGGTATTTTTTTTCTCTCTCTAGAATGTCCTTCAGTATTCTCTGTAGGGTTGGATTGGTGGTCACAAACTCCCCCAGTTCCTCTTCATCATGGAAGCATCTTGTTTCTCCATCAACTTCTAGTGACAGTTTTGCAGGGTACATCAATCTGGGCTGGAGGTTATTTGCTTTTAGGGCTTGGAAAACTTCGCTCCAAGCTGTTCTTGATCTGATGTCCTGTGTCGAGAAGTCAGCCGTGATTCTGATGGGCTTACCTTTATAGGGAATCTGTTTCTGTTCTCTGATGGCTTTTAATATTCTGTTTTTACATTGAATTTCTGGCATCTTGATTATTATATGTCTGGGTGTAGATCTGTTTTGGTTGTAGGTGGCTGGAGTTCTGTATGCCTCACACAACCGAATGTCATTTTCTTTTCCCATGCTTGGGAAGTTTTCCTTAATTATTTCCATGAATAGCCTTTGTAATTCGCCTGTATGTATTCCTGCTTCTTCATTCACATTTCTTATTCTTAAATTGTAGATTCTCTTGTCATCTTCTAGCCTTTGAATTGTTACTGCCTGTTTCCTTGTTGTTTTTAAGAGATTGTTCCTTTCATGATCACACATTGCAAACTTGTCTTCAAGTTTTGACAGTCTATCCATAGTTTTTTTTAAGGATTCTTGCCAGTTTTCAGTGGAGTTTTTAATTTCCTGATAGTCTCTTTGAATCTGCTTCATGTATTCTATATTTTCTTTATATTCTTTATCGAACATTTCTCTCCTTTTTTTGTGTGTTCTTCCCTTCTTCATCTGTATCATCCTGAGAGATGTTTCCTGAGAGCATTTCTTTCATTACTCTACTCATATCCTGCTTTACCTAATTTAATATTTCAGTTTTGAGCTCGTCTACAAGGTCCCAGAGATATCTCTTAATGTCCATTGAAGCCATGTCTGATGTTGTGTGTTTGCTGCCCTCAGTCTCCCTTGTTTTTCCTTCTCCTGGATCAGGGCTCTCAGGGTTCTGGGCTGGGGGGTCTCCTTCTGCCTCTCTCTCCTGTCATGGTCCTGGCTTCCTCCACACCGGTTACAGTGCAGATCCCAGCCCCCTTCCCTGTTGGCCATGGTTCCTCCAAAGCATGCTGGCAAGGGACCTCTGCCCTCTCCTGCCTGCCCCTCCCCACCGGGCCAGCCAAACTTAAGGGACCTTCACCTGGTTAGTGCATGCTAGGCGCAGGGAGTCGATTTGGGACGGCTCATTGGGTCCTGGCCAGGGGCGCAGCCCAGTCCAAGCAAATCCCATGAATCTGCTCTGGGGAGGGAGCAACCAAGTGAAGTCACTGTCACTCCCAGTTCAGGCTCCTCCTGCCCGATTCCAACATGTCGCCCATTTGGTCACGCCCTTCCCGTGTGGGGGGGGGTCTCACTCCCAGCACTGACCATGGATTAATGAAGGTCCCTTTACCCATTCCGCTTTCCATTGGGCTCACCAACCCCCGACTTCAGCACTGCTGTGCTTCCTGTGAGTGGCGGAGGGAACGAGTTTGAGTGGCTCTGCTGGCTGGCATGGATTCAGGCCTTTGCAAACTTGGTGGGTCGCTGCAAACGAAAATGCTATGTCCTGTAAGTTTTAGCTGTTTCAGTTGTAGTACCAAAGTATTTGATGAGCTTTTTTACGTTTTAATTTCTTCCTGTGTCAAGAGGATCCATCTCCCTCTGTCTGGGTCTCTCCAGGGTGTTTTATTCTGGCAAATGAGTTGTTTCTCCCGGGAGGCTTTGTATTTTGTTGCTCACTGATTGGCCATCTTGTCTGCATGTCACTTTGGCGGTTTTTAACACTGATCATATGTTCTGTAAAATGTCTCTAAATTTGGGGTTTGTCTAATGTTTTTCTCATTGTTAGGGAAGTTTGGTGTTGGGGGAAGGTCATAGAAGTAAAGGAAAAGTGTTCTGAGTTTGTCTTGTCACTGTCAATGCTAACCGTGATCACTTGGTTCAGGTAATGTTTGTGGTTTCTACAGTGAAAAGTTATGCTTTCTTTTTTGGTCCCTGCCTCCAGACTGTGTACTCTGGGAGGAAGTCACTATGTGCAGTCTACCCCTAGGGAGTGGGGAGTCACAGATATTATTTGGAGTTCTCCTGTGTAGGGTTCGTCTCTTCTTCATTAATTTCTTCAGTTGTCTATACCAGCATGGACTCATACTGATAAGAAATGAATATTTTATACTTTGGGCTATAATGCAATACTGTGTGAATTATTTGGTTGCTAGGTGTTATGACGTATCTAGATGTCCTCCTAAAGCCTCCTGCGCTCATAGGTGGGGCTTTTAGAGGTGACCAGATCATGGGAATGTGATCCTCTGCAATGGATGAGCCCACTGATGAGTTTATAGGTAAATGTGATGCTGGGAGGTGAAGCCTGGAAAAGGAGGTGATCACTGGGGTGTGGTCTGGTGGGGTCTATCTGCCCCCCTCCTGCAAACCTCCTCTGCCACCCCATCCTGCCTTGGGGCCAACCAACTATGGACTGAAACTTCTGCATAGGAGCTAAATAAACCTTTCCTCCTTTTAAATTGTGGGTGTCAGGCATTGTGTCTCTGCAAAGAGAAAATCTCCAAGGCATTCAGATTGTTTCAGTTTTGCTTCTTTGGAGCTCTTTGCAGTTGGTTTCTCTGTTCCTTTGATGTACACCATTATTTTGTTGCTTTGGAGTGTTTTCACCATCTGTTTACTTATTTGTACATCCTCACAGTGTATTGCCAGTGATTTGAGAACTGTTAATTTGAACTCCCCTGGAAAGCAACTTTACCAACCAGGGTGTAATAATTACTTCAAGTGTAATACTCTGGGTCTTTAGTGTTTTTCAAAGCTACTTAAGTGAGCACCTTTTTTCTCTGACCCCCTCCCATGTGTTAGTAATACCCACTAGATCTTTTTGTCATACTCTGCATGCCATCTGGGGATCTTGTGTGATATCTTGGTTGAATTTTTAACACTTTACTGTTTTATTCACTTTCTCATCACTGACCATGGTGTCCAACCTGCACAATTTAAAGGAGGAGAGGTTAATTTTGGCTCATGTTTCAGCAGTCTCACCCCCTATGTGGTTGGCTGTCTTCAAGGCTGGACAGCATGGCACAGGGACATGGTGGAAAAGTAGCTGTTCCCTGCATGGTGGACGGGAAGAAAAGAATGAAGGGAGAAGGTAGGAAGGAGATGCATCCTTCTAGGTTACATGTGTGTGCACGCGCACAGACACAAAGACACACACACACACACACAGTAACCTGCCTCTTCCTCCCAGACCCCCTCTCCTAGCTGCCAATCAGCCAGAACAACCCTGCAGTCCCATTACCTTCCAAACACATGAGACTTTGAGGGCCTTCCTTAATCTAAGTCATAACATTGGTGTACATTAAGGTTTATTCTTTGTGCAGTACAATTCTGTGTCTTTTTTTCAAATGCATAAGGTTGTGTGTTCACCACAGTTACCATAAGAATAACTTCACTGACCTAAAAACAAATCCTTGTGTATACCTCATCCATCATCTTCTCTCCTCAACATTTGGAGTATTTGCCCTGTTTTTCATCTTTATAATATTCATTTTTCAAAATGTCACATGAATGAAAACACACAGTATGTAGTCTTTTTAAATAGTTCTTTTTACTTAGGAATATTCATTATGGCTCTTCTATGTTGGTGCATGAGTTTCTACTCATTCCTTTTGATTCTGAATAATTTTCCAAATCACGGGTATATGAAATGTGGTAAAAACATATGGTTAATGTTTACAATTAAAAATACATTATAAGAAAAGACAAGTAGCTGTCATCTCCACTCAGAATACCCTTCTCTCTTCAAACACGTTTATCCCATTGTTCTTGCCACTTTCTGAAGCAGTTCTGCAAGTTCTCTTTCATATCCTCATGGAGTATTATTTAAAAAGTGCAGTGCATTCTGTGCTGCCGCTGCTGCATCATCCAACAGGAAGGCAAGCTCATAAAAACATTATAGTGTGTTTCACCAGACCTAGTACTGTGCAACTTCTGGCTCTTCCCTAGAGTCAAACGATCACGGATGGCAAGCATTTGAATCCATTCAGGACATGGAAGCAGCCACAGCAGTGCAGCTCAGGACAGCCGTGAAAGAGCACTTCCAGAACTGCCTCGGAAAGTGGCAGGAGCAGTGGGTCAGTGTGTTTGAAGCAAGGCTGAGTATCTTGATGCTATTTAATGACTGTCTGTTTTTTATTGTAATAAATTTTTAAAAATCTAGACACTTTTTCAGGCACATCTCATCCAATAGCTTGTTCATTCACCAGCAAAAGACTTCGTAGTTGCTCCCAGGTTTTCAGATATAGGATTGAACCTTGATGCTTTATACTAAGCTATACCCACAGCCCTTAAAGAATTTTTTTCCTAGTACATGTTCGTGATACAGAATGAATACATTCATCATGGGGAGATGCTGTATGTACATATGACATTTTATTTCCTCTTCTCCTTACCTCTCGTCATCTCTAAATTCCCTTCTACTTGCAAAAGTTATATCTCTCTCTTTCCTATTATCTTTTACTTTGCTTTTTGAATTATTTATACTTTGGGCTTATCAGATAAATTATATAATATTTAAAGTTCCGTATCTGATTTATTTTATTAAGCATTAGCATCTTACAGTACACCTATTTTTCTTTTCAAAATTTGTCCTTCTTCCTGCCTCAGTAGTACTGCATTGTGCATATGTACTGCATTTTCATTATCCATTCATCTCTTGATAGATATCTTGACTGCTTGAATTGCATTAGATCTGTGTATCAGTTTTGCTAATATAGCTACTTTGACAATATTGGTTCTGCTTGTCCAAGATGTCTTTCCATTTTCTGGCAACCTCATCACTTCTTTTTCAGAGAACTGTGGTTTTCATAGCAGAGATGTTTCATTTTCTTGATCACATTAATACCTAGGTATTGTTTTGAAGCTATTACAAATGATAGTGTTTTCTTGACTTGTTTTATCCGTGCGTTCATTGTGGTGGTACAGGAACACTGTTGATTTTTTAATGCTGATTTTGTATCTTGCTCCTTTTCTGAATTTTTATTAGTTCTAGGAGTCTTTCTCTGGAGGATGTGTGTGTGTGTGTGTGTGTGTGTGTGTGTGTGTGTGTGTGTTCTGGGTACAGGATTGTGTCATCTGAAAACAAGGATCTGTTTTTGATATATATCCTTTTTATTTCTCTTGCCTGAGAGTTCTGGCTGTATTGAACAAGAGTGGTGAGAATAGAAAACCTTGTTTTGTTCCTGATTTTCAGGGAAAAGCTTTCCACTTCCCCCATTTATTATGATGTTGGCAGTAGGTTTGTCATAAACGGCTTTCATCAGATTGCGATAAAGTCCTTATGGGCCTGTTTTCATTGGGGTTTTCTTTTTATAATCATGAATTATGTTGGATTTTGTCAATGGCTGTTTTCTGTGTCTGTTGAGATAATCATATTGCTTTCATCCTTGTTTCTGTTTATGTGATCTGTTACATTTATTGATTTAATGTATGTTGAACCATTCTTTGCATCCCTGGAATGAAATCAACTTGGTCCTAGTCCTGACGTATGATCTTTTTAATGATTTGTTGTATGATGTTTACCAGCATTTTGTTGAGCGTTTTTACATTTATTTTCATTAAGATGATTGGCTTGCAAGTTACTTTTTTTGTTTAGTCCTTGTGTGGTTTTGGTATCAAGGTAACACTATCTTCCAGGAATGAGTTTGGTAGAATTCTTTCCCTTTCAATTTCATTGAATAGTTTATGGAATACTGGCATTAGATCTTTCCTAAAGTTCTTGTAGCATTCAGCAATTAACCTACTGGATCCTGGGTGTTTCTTAGTTGGTAGGTTTTTTATTGCTGCCTCAATTTTGTTTCCTGTTATTGGACTATTATTTTTATAACTTTTTCTTGGTTCAGTTTTGGTAATTCATATGTGTCTAGAAATCTGTCCATTTCTCTCCTGTGAGCCATCTGCACCCCTGCACCACTCACCAGCCACCACAGTCCTCCACATCCACTGCTCCCTTCTACTGTTGCAACTCTCCATGGAGCCTCTCGGGTGGCCAGCAGTCACTGTGTATCCATAGGTTTGAGCTGCCCCCTCCCATGCAGTGAGTCCAGGCTCAGGGAAAAGGCACTGCCTGCTACCTGCTGCTGCTTTGTTGAAATTTGTCTCTTTGCTCTCCCCATGGGCTTCAGCTCTTGCTTCAGATCCTTCCTGGGCCCAGGGGACCCACTTCCCTTCCCCTTCACTTCGTCATGTTGCTATATTCCAGTGTCTGGACACCAAATCTTGGAAAATCTCTTTTTCTGCTGCTCACCACTCTACCCTCCTCCTGGAAGTCTCATTTCTAAAGTGTCCAATATATTGGAGAACAAGTTTTCAAACTAGTTGTTTATAATCCTTTGGCTTTCAGGGATGTCAGTTGTGATTTCACCTTTTTTTTGTTTGTAATTGCATTGATATGGGTAAGGGTTTGTCTATTTTGTTTATCCTCTCAAAGAAACAGCTGTTCATTAATTCTTCGTATTTTTGTCTCAATTTCTTTAGTTTCCACTCTCATCTTTCTACTTTCCTTCCTTGTACTAGTTTTGGATTTGTAGTCTTGTTTTTCCAGAACTATGTGGTGCATACTTAGGTTATTTATTTGGAGCTCCTCTGCTTCTGATGTGAACATCCATGGCTATATATTTCCCTCTTAGAACTACTTTCCTTGTGCCTTATAAGTTCTGGTATGTTGCACTAGCATTATTCTTTGTTCTGGGAAATGTTTGACTTCTTCTTAGATTTCTTAGATCCATTGATTATTCAAGAGTGTAGTGTTTAATCCTCTTGTGTTCGTATTATTTCTGTGATGTCTCTTGTCACTGATTCCTACTTTCATTCCACTATGATTTGATATTATAAATGGGATTATCTCCTTTCTTTTGTATTTATTTAGGCAAAATTTCTGGCTTTGTAGGTGGCCTGTTTTGGAGAAAGTTCCAAAAAGCTCTTGAAAGGAATGAATATTCTGTTTTTGTTGGGTGTAACACTATAGATATCTATTAAGTCCATTTATGTAAAGGTGTGGCCTGACTCTGATATTTCTTGGTTGATTTTGTCAAGTTGATCTGTTTGTGGAAGTGTGGTGTTGGGTCCCTCACTAGGATTATGTTGTTTATCTGATCTTTTATGTCTAATAGTATTTGTTTTATGATGTTAGGTGCACCAATGCTTGGTGCATATATGTTTATAATTGTTGTTTCCTCCTGTTCAATTTTTTTCCCTTTACTTTCATGCAATGACCATGGTTGCCTTTTCTGACCAATTTTGGCTTGAAGTCCACTTTGCTGAAAATTGGATAGCCACTCACGCTTGCTTTTAGGCTTCTGCTGCATGAAGAACTGTTCTCCACCCTCTGATTTTTAGTGTCTGGTCTTCTCTAAAGATTATTTCTTGCATGCAGCATTCCACTGGGCTTTGTACTTTTATCTATCCTCCTAATCTGTGTCTCTTAATTGTAGAGTTGAGACCCTTTGAATTGAGTTATTACTGATTCCTGCCATTGTGGTGTTTCTCTGTTCCTTTATTTTTTCCTCTTGCATAACTACTTGCCCTCTTTGCTGTTTTCATTCCAGTGGGCCCTTTGGTTTTGACATCTTCATTACTCCTGTCTAGGATATCCTTGAGTATATTTTGGTATTGCTAGTTTGGTAGTCATGAATTTCTTAAAGTGTTGTTAGTCTTGGAAGGTCCTAATTTCTCCATGCATTTTGAAGGATAATTTTGCAGGATATAATAATCTGGCTTGAAAGTTGTTTTGTTTGAGGCTTGAAGAGCCTCCCCCCATCCTCTTCTGGCTTTTAAGGCTTGCGTTGAGGAATCTGCAAAATTCAAATTGTTTTACCCTTATAGATGATTTGTTTTCTTTTTCAATTGTGACTATTTGGGTTTTTGTGTGTCTCACTTATCTCAGTGTTGACCTCTTTCCCCATACATGGAAAGTTTTCTGCTGATTTCTGTGAACAGACATTTTAATGCCATTTATAGCACCTTCTATTTCTTCTCTGATTCTGTTTATTCTTAGAATTATTTGCATCATGTAGAAGCTGTTAGATCATTTCCTATGATCTCATTGTTTTTAAGATATATGTGAGCATAGAGTCACCTCATCAGCCCTGTCTTCTAGTTCTGACTGTTTCCTCACATTAGTCATTTCTGTTGCCCATCCTTTAAATAGAATTTTTAAAAATCTCCTACATTTATATTTGGTATCATTTTATGGACCCTACTTTTTTCTTGCTAAACTGGTCATTCATATTTTATATTGTGTTGGCTAGCTGAGCTAGCTGGATTTTTTTTTTTGTCTTATGCTAACTGATCTTTATTTTTGTTAAGTCTGTTATCTGTTGAGTTACATCATCTTTGAGCTCACTGAACACCTTATTGATCTGCTTTTGTTGTGGTTGTATTTTTTTTAAATCAATTTGTATAATTCAACTCTTTGGGTTTTGATTTTTTTTCCCTATTTTTGGAGGCATTTTTTGGCCTTGTTTTCTTGTGTTTCTGTTGTTTCTTTGGGCTGACTGTTGATGATCAATTAGAGTAGAAAGACTTTGCTGCTTGCATGGAGAACACTTTAGTTAGTGTTTGCTTCCCAGTGACAGGATCTTGACTTTGGTTGCATACTGGTATGTGTCTGTCTGTTCAAGCTGCTCAGTTTAATAGAATGAGTCTTGGTCACTGTGTTGCAAGCAGAGAATCTGTACCCATTATATCAGTGTTTACAGGACCAAGCATGTATCAGTTATGTGCATTAAAACTTGTTTAACTGTTTACCCTATTATTAATGCCCCACATAGACTGTAGCATATGGATACTAATAGTTAGACTAATATATAGTGGATGTAGGGTGGGCAAAAGGTGAGAAGAGAAATATTAATAGGTATCACTAGGTGAAACATACATAGGAGATCAGACAGGAGAGTCAAGGGCTAGTGTCGAGGGGGTTTGAGGGATTAGTTGTGAGAGTGGGAGAAGGATAAGAAGGAGATTGTGGGAAGTTGTGAAAATGTCAGAACCTGCTAATAAGTTTGTAGTTAGCTTGGGTTTGGATCCTCTATACACAGTTATGATGATGGTTACCCTAACTGACCTGCCACAGGTACGATTTAGATGAAAATTCTGGTTCATTCATATTCTCCTTTGCATATGTGTGGACATGTCCTATACAGGCTAGAGAAAAGGAAAAAAGAAGATGAAGGATCAAGAAGGGAGAAGCAAAAAAGAGAGAGGAAAAAACAACAGCAATAAAAGAAAAACCCAAGCTCTGACAACAAAATGAAACCATCTTTAGGGTCTTATCTATATTGCAGTCTGAATGCAGCTAGTGAGCTCTCCCTGCAACCCCATGTCTGCAATGGGGAAACTTTGAACTGGACTGGGGAACCAGCAGAACCCCCTGGCCTGACTCTATCCCACTTCCTGCCCTCCTCAGAGCACCACTGTGATCTCTTCCTCCGCTCTCCCTTCCCAAACCACACCATGCTGCCTGCTCCTGGAGTCTCAGAGCTGGTCCCCCTCTACGACCTGCCCACCTGCCCAGGAGAGGTGAGGCTCATTGACCCTGACACCCCCTGAGCCGCCTCCCTGCCACAAGCTGCACTCTGCTCCTGGCCCACTGTCAGCCTTCGTTTTTGTCTTAAGATCTGATCCCCATGGTTATTTGAGGAGAGGAAGGTGCAGTGTGATTTGTTTAGCACCTGATTTTCTGCTGATTTCTACCAGGGGCCTGCAAATCAAGCAGCAGATTCCAAGGAGTAAAATTGCTGGATAGTACAATGAGGCTATTTAAATTTTTATCAGGCTGCCAAAATGTCTACTTATAAAGCGGCATCACTGTTTTGTGGTCTCCCCACCAGTGATCAGTTTTTGCTTCTCAGCCTTGCTCACGTTTGACATTGTCAGTGTTTTACATGTCAGCCATCCTAATCAGTGTAGGGCGGAATCTTGTTATTTTAATGTGTATTTTCCCCAAGGCAAGTTACGGTGATCATCTTTTCACAGGCTTATACACCACTTACTTCCTTTGCAAGTGTTCCGCGTATTCTATCTTTTGCTCATTTTTAAACTGGACTGTTTGGGTTTCTGTTGTTGCAAGTGTTCTTTGTTTGACCAGAAGCCCTATATCAGATCTGGGATTTGCAAATATTTTCTCTCAGTCTGAGGTTTGTCTTTGGCATACGGGTCTTTAAAAAGTTCTTTGGGTGGTTCTGAAACTCTGGTTCCGTCTCCAGATCTGCTTGGGGTAGGAAGGGGAGGTCACTCACCTCTTCTCCAGCTGGTCTCTCCTCTTTCTGTTTCTCGCTACTCTGTCTCTCCGAGTCTTGACCACCGCGTCTATAACATAGGAGTGTTAATTTACCTGCCCCGGAGCAGGTGCTTTTCAATGTTGAGCTCTGCGATGCTGTTACCACCTGAGCTTTTCAAACCTTCCTGGAATGCTACCAGTGTACAGTTAGATCCTCTTACCTCTCTAATTGCTTTCACAAAGGAAAAGAACTATGTGATCTGGACATTGAGAGTATTTAATTTCCTTGTGGAATTTTATTACTCCCTCTGCCTAAAAGATCAGTGGTTAGGATGGCACACCAGAGCAAAATGAATCTGTCAGTAACTTGAAAAATCACAATAGGACAACAGTCTACTGGCTCATGTCTCAGAGGCACTGTTCATGGCGACGACCTTTGTGTTCACTGTGTGTTGCAAACTTTGTACCTATGTCAGCAGGTGAGGAAACAGTGTGGCCCTTTAGAATTTCTCTATATCCTCCCATCATCAGTAAGCTTTTTTTTTAAATGGAAATTGTTTTTCTTCCTGCAGTAAGTCCCCTGATGGGCAAAACAGGAAAGCTACGTAAGATATTAGGAAGGCTTGGTTCATAAAGAAAAGGGCACAGTACTTTGAAGATGATCTATAGATGGAATAATTTTTAAAAGATATTAGTAATAACCTAGTTAGGACAATAGCAAAAACAGAGTAATGCTTGCTAAAATTTCCTGACAAAACTGAACTGCTTTTACCCCATTCTGTAACGAGAGTAGATTTAGAATGTGAAATCCTCTTTCAGCCTCAATTAATGTAATGTGTTGTGGGCTCACTCAAACCTCATAGTGAAAATCACAGTTGCCCACTTAGTTTGTTTCTGTCTTCACCATCACTGCCCATATTGTGTTCACGATTTTGTGGGAGTAGTAGAGCAAAGACTCTGGATTTAGAAGAGAGGTTTTTGTTTTGCTTTGTTTGTGATACTGGGGATTGATCCCAGAATCTTATGTGTGGTAGCACCCCATTGCTGAACTACATCCTCAGATTTTCCAATTTTATTTTGAGACAGGGTCTCGCTCAGTAGCACAGGCTGGTCTTGAAGTTGCAATCTTCCTGCCTCAGTTTCCCAGAGTAGTGGGATTACAGGTTTGTGCCACTGTGCCTGGTTTAGAAAGAGATTTTTAGTTTGATCACTTACTACCTGAGAGTCTTTCAGAAGATTCCTTCACCTCCTGAGGCTTTGTTCCCTCATGCACAGCATCTCAGCTCAGGCTGCTCTGACCAGTAAGCAGACAGATGGCTACACAGTGACTGCCTCTCTCACAGCTCTGGAAACTGGGAGGTCCAGGTTCCGTGGCTGCTAAGTTTGGAGTCAGGCAGGGTCAGGCAGGTGGTGGTGGGGAGACGAAGCTGGCTCTGTGGGTCCCTGTCTGAAGGACACACAGCTGGTCGTGAGGGCTGTCATCCGCTCCTGAATTCATGGCCTCTCACAGGGCTCAGCATCACAGATGCCACCAGCTGAGGGTCAGTGCTCCCATGTTTGGATTTTCAGGGGGAAACAGACATTCAGTGGAGTTCAGGGCAGTTTAGCATCGCTCAGCACAGTTAAAGAACATCTTAATCAGATTGTTTAATCTGACTTGGAGTATTTTTTGTTTTCTATTTTACCGTTTTTTAATAACTTTCTGTGGTTTTGAAATTTTTCAAAATGAAAAGCAGGAAGGATACTGCAGTGAGCTCTTTTACCCTTCACTTAGACTCAGTAATAATATAATATCTGTTTATTTTGCTGAACTGGTTGAGGATAAGTTGGACTTAGGATTGCTTAAATTTAAATATGTTAGCATTTGTCTTGAGGGAGCACTGATGTTTCCTACATAACTGTAGTATAATTTTTATTATAATTGGGAAATTTAACATTGGGAAATGCAATGTACAGTGCATTTTCAAGCTTGTCCAGTGGTCTCTGTCTGTATAGCACTAAACAAAAAGCCAGGAACCATTGTAGGATGAAGCCTTGCATTCAGTTTAATATTTTTGGTCTGGAATCTTAGTTTTTTTCCTCCTTATAATGTCAATCTCTTTGCATAATAATTTTTTTCTAATATCTTTCAATTTGGGCTCGTCTGATTATTCCACTGTTTTAAGACTAAGTCATGCGTTTTTGGCAGGGCACTACTTCGGTGACATGTCTTTCTCAGTATGTTGCATCAGGAGGCTCAGGTCTGGGTGTGCCATTATTGGTATGCTTTTTAAAAACATGTATTACTGAGGGAAGTTAAGTCACTGTTAGAGTATTTTATTTTTCATTTATTTATTTTGTAAATTGACAAAAATCAAAGCCAGACATGGTGGTGCATGCCTGTAATCCCAGCACTCAGGAAGGCTGAGCAGAAAGATCACAAGTTTGAACCCAACCTGAACATCCCAATGTGTCTCAAAGACAATAAATCAAAATGAAACAAAATGATTAGGGAAAACAGATGGGGAGGTAGGGATGTAGCTCAGTGTGAATGAAGATCCTGTGTTCAATCCCTAGTACCACCAAAAGGAAGAAAATACCCACAAACAAAAACGTAAAAATATTGTGCATAACATGATGCTTTGCTGTATGTATTTTATAGAATGGCTATGATAAATGACTTACCTCACATCCTGTTTTTGTGTGTGTTGAGAATACTTTGAAATGTGCTCTTGGCAGTTTTCAGGTGCACAGTCCATCACCTGTACTCACCGTCATGTACACGAAGATTCTTGAAGTTATTCTTCCTGAACTACTACAATTTTTGTCCCTTGGTGAATTTATCTTCCCAATCTCATACCCGATAGCTCCCTGGTAACCACCAGATCAGTCTCCACTCTTATGAGTTTGACTTTTTTACATGTCACATGGGTGAAATCACACAATATCTGTCTTCATGCACCTGGCTTTTTCATGCATTTTCTTCCTGCATTCTTCTCAGCAAATGGTTTGCTCCACCCCGGCTCTCACCTCTTGTGCACTGCACTGGGCGGAACATGCATGTGCCGGCTCTTGTTTCACACACTCATCTTATAGCCTGTAGATCTGCACCCCGGGATGGAGATGACCCTAATTATAATCACATGGTTAAGGGAGAATCTGCTAGGTCTCTTCACTGTAAAGTCACTATTTTCACCTTTTTGCAACTTTGTAATTATGTTCCTGTGATGGCACAGATGGCTTGAGGTTGAAAGTGTGGAGATACTAACTTTCACCACTGTAGTATCTGCCAGGTTTCTTCAGGGTAAAGTTACTGCCCCACCTCCTTGTAACTTTGTTCAACTTGGGAAGAGACACATCCTTGGAGGCTATACATCAACAGGAAATATCCTCTTTTTCAATTTCTTACAGTAGTTTGAGCCTCCTCCGATGATTTTTGTACAGATCAATCACTACTATGATGCTTACAAAATACAGCTTTTCTAAATGATTCCTTTTCAGCCTATCCACTGACTTGGCTTGTGCTTGGTTCCGTGCAAGGACAGAATGTCACGATCTGAGATCAGAGGAGAGAAAGTGATTACAGGAAGAAGCGTGCAGTCCAGGTGGCTGGGGAAGAACAGAAATGAGAAGGGTATCGAGTGAAGGAGACAGTGTGGGGGTGGGTGGGTGTCTCTCTTCAGTCAGTAAAGGTCCTGCCAGTAAGAGAGTAAGTGTGCTGGAGGGGCAGGAAGTTATGGTCAGAGGTGGGGATTTTGGAGCTTGAGGTCTCCACAGTAGAACAGTTCCTGGCTTTGGAGGACTTAGGGGTCGCTATGGATTCAGAGAACTGTTTGGGTGGAGAGGGTTTTCATTCAGAGGAAGGGAAGTTGTTCAAAGATTACAGCACTGAATACATTGTCCGTAGGAATGCTGAGTTAGCACAGGATGCTGGGGAATTTTAACTTGTCAAGTGCCAAAGTCCTCCACTGAGCAGGATCCATGGTGAATCTGTGGGTAACAGAAGCAAGGGCATGGGTGGAAGAGCCAGAGATCACAGGTAAGAGAATTAACGGTGATTTGGACATGTGGCTAGAGAATATACACAGTGCTGTGTCTTCAGGCTCCACCAGTGTGGAGGACTCACGGGACACCATTCCCCTACCTGCCTTGCCTTTGTCATTCATTCATTTATTCCTGGTACTGGGGATTGAATCTAGGCTCTCACATGTGCTAGCCAAGTGCTCTACTACTGACTTGCATCCCCAGCCCTATTTATTTTTTCTGTGTTTCCCAAGTTGACCTTGAACTTGGAATCCTCCTGCCTCAGCCTCCCAGGTAGCTGGGATTATGGGATCTGCCACCAAGGGGCTGATTTTTAGCTTAGTAGTAGAACACTTGCCTAACTTGCAAGGCCCTAGGTTCCATCCCCAGCACTGCAAAAACAAACCAAACCAAATAGAAAACAGCTGATCCTCCTGCATTAGAAAAACCTCCATTTCTTCCTTTGGTGTCATCTCACCTGTGGCTGGTGAATTTTGTGATGTTTTAATTATAATAGAAAATAAGTACTAATAGTTGACATCCAGAAATAACTGAGTTTTTTGCTGCAAAGGCCAGCACTTGGTTAGTCATTGTCAGCATGCTTTTCTTTTTCTTTTTCTTTCTTTCCTTCGTTTTTTTTTTTTTTTTTGTGCTACATGAAGTGGGAATGAAAATTGATGCTGTTGATTCTACTTGAAATTACTTCTCACTAATTCTGATAGTGTACTAATAAAAAGTGAAGTGGGACTTTTTTTTTTCTTATGTTTAATGTGGTGTTTTAGTTTCAAGCTAGACACTGAATTTTGTCCTACTAAAATTTAAAGTTCCTGTCCCCATTTGTGTATAATGAGTCCCATTGTATTGCAAAAACAGAAGACAGGTCTATAGTATGTAGTTAGCTAATCATTTCTCATGGCGCTTTCCCCGGTGCATGGAGGATGGAGACAGTTGTTGAGATAAAGTAAGATTCTGCAGTAGAGGAGCTGCTCACAGCAGACTTCACCGGGGAGGTCAAAGGTCAACTCACCGAAGATGGAAATGGACATTAGTCCTGCTTAGGGAACAGCTTTTCAAAATGTTCTCATGGGGGGTGGGGGGTGGGAGCTTGGGGAAATGATACCTGAATGGAGAAGTCACTGCAGGTAGTGGCAAGAGGAGGAAGGGGACCGGAATCTTGTGTGCTAAGCTGACAGTCGCATGAAAAGGAGAGAGGCCAGCAGAGGGCCGGGGACAGGTGGTTTGGCCAGAAGCCAGAACTACAAAGAACATGTTCTTAGAGGTTTCCAAGTGTCACTTCTAGTTCAGTTAGAGAAAATTAAATTGAGACACTTACTGAGTGTTCGCTGAGCTGAATGCACTAAAAGATTTTCCCCCCAGTAGTTATGGCTTCAAATCTGGCACATGGATTGTAAACTGTGTGATGTGGTTGCTCCCAGCAGCTGCTGGCTTGGGTCAGGGTGAGGGGAGGGCCCGGCTTGGAGTTTCATCTGTGCCGTGTGCAGCTCGAAGATGAGAAGATGAACCGCCAAGGTACTGGAAAGTCAGATGAGAAAGTTTGCAACCAAAAGAAGGGAAATTCTAACTCAAACTGCTGGGGATGAAGATAAATGTCTAGTACCTTTTCTTCTCATCCTATTCAAGCAATAGTCAAGATGAACTTCATCGAAGTTTATGGGTGACAGATAACACACCTCTATTGTAAGTGTCACACAGCACAGTGTGGCAACTGTACTGACCCAGTTCAGAATACTGGGCGATTCCCTTGCCTCACAGAACTCTTGCATCCACCCGAGGGAGCCACCTGTGTGCTTCTTTGTCCCTGCAGATTAGTCTTTCTAAAACTTTGTATGAAATTCACACATGAAAACTTGTCGTTCTGAAATGTGTGGCATCGTTTACGTATGATTTCTTCGGCTTGGCACCACGTTCTTTGGATTCAGCTGTGCTGCAGGGACTATCAGCAGCTTGCTCATCTTATTACTGACACTCGGGTTGTTTCTTGTTTGGGATCAGTGTGAACTATTTCCATGGAAGTCTGTGTCTAGACGTACAGCTTCTCTGGGATAAATACCTCTTGCGATTGCCAGATCACAAGATGCTTATCTTCAAAAGAAACTTTCAAGTGATAGCAATTTCCCTTCCCTTCAGGAGCCAGAGTTTCAGTTTTGCCACGTTGCTGTCAACTCTTACTATGTTAGTCTTTTAATTTTAGCTTTTTAAGTGGATGTGTATTTGCATTTCATTGTAGTTTTCATTTGCATTAGGCATTGAAGAAATGAGGTTAAATGCCATTTATTTTGTTTACTGGACATTCATTCATACATACTTTTGGGGGGAAGTTCATTTGAAGTGTTTTGCCTGTTTTTTTATTGCATCATTTATCTTACAGAATTGTGTGTTTTTCAAATAGTTTGATACTATTTGATACTGTGTAAGCTAGATATTGTGAGTATTTTCTTTCAGTATATGGCTTGAACTTTCATTTCCTTAATAGTCTTTCCTGAAGAATAGGAGATTTTATTTTAAGTGAATGCAATTATTGATTTATTCTTTCATGATCATTGCTTTGTATCTCTTCCCAGCTGATCTTTGGCTTGTGCTATGTTTTCTTCCAGATGAGTATTGCCAAATGGAAATATCATATGTAGTTTTAAATTTTCTGGTTGTCACTCTGAAGTAGAAACAGCTCCACTTAGTTTAAAGCACATATTTTATTTTTTAAAAAATGATCATTTCAACATGTAATCAACATAAAGTTAGTAATGAGATATTTCAAATTGTTTTTCTTGATCCTGAGCCCCCGAAACCCAGAGTATGTTTTTGACACTGAATTTCAGTGTTGCCTAGACACATTCCAAGTACCCAGTAGCCACGTGTGGCCAAGGGCTATCGTATTGAATAGAAGTTTTATGCTGCTTTTTTTTTTTCTTTTAAGACTGTGAAATGTGTGGTGATTTTCATATATAGTATGCAAAGCGGGTAGAAATTCATTCTCTCCGCCCCCATTAGAAACAACCAGTTTCCACACTGTTATTTCTCTTCCCAGCGGATTTGCATTGCAGCCCTCTCAATCACCAGCAAATCCTATGCGTGCGTCTATTTGTGAACCTAATATATCCTTCCATTTTCTGTCTTATGCCAGCACCATACGGGCTTAATTGCTCTAACTTTATAGTAGGCCTTATCAGCAGGTCGCATAAGCCTTCCAACTTTTTCTTTTCGTCGTTATATTTTTTCCTCTAGATTCTTCTTGTTTCCATGTAAAGTTTAAGACCAGCCTGGCAGTCTTAACAACAAAGCCGGCATGCATTGTACCTGCTCTAGCGCACTGAAAGATGGCCTCGCATAGGAGAGCTAGCTGTGTCTTAATCCCTGAACCTGAGAATGTTTTTCTTTTATGTGATAAATAAAAAATTATAAAGTCTTTGCAGATGAAGTTAATTTAAGGATAGTGAAATGAAATCACCTAGTTATTCAGGTGGGTCCTGGCTACACTGACAGATATCCTGACAGGACACAGGCACAGAGCAGAAGCCAGAGACAGCACCAAGAGTCACCAAAACCAGAAGAGGAGAGGGAGGATTCTGCTCTAAAGCCACCAGAGGGCGCACGTGACCTTTGCTGATCCTGTGTCTTTCAGACTTAAAATGTCCTTTAAGGAGTGTGAGAAACTCAATTTCTTATTTCAAACCACCAATGTGTGGTAATTTATTATGGCATTATAAGAAACAAATACACCCATTAGCGGACCAAGAAAGTCCCATTCTACACCTACTTTTTGTTTTCAAAAGTGAATATTAGATATTTTAGCAAATGTCTTTCCTGCCTCAACTGAAAAACTATTTTCCTCTACTATTTTTTAATCTATTCATGACCCATATCAGTTGGCACCCCAGCTGGTATGCATTTTAGCCCCATAATACCTGTTACCCTTAGTGATAATTGTCTTCAGTAGTGTAGGTTCTTGACAGATTTTATCAAATTGTAAGATGTCAGAAGCAATTGACCAATGTGTGGAACAAAATAATACATCAGAAATATGTAGGAGATGAAAAGAATGGTTACATAATTTCTTCTGAGTGGTTCATTCTATAACAGAGCCCCCACTGGTAACCCTAGGTCCAGTTTGATCTTGAGAGAGACTTCATTTGAACCCTGTACTGTTTCCAAAATGAGGAGATTTTGTATAAAAGCATTAGAAATCATACTTCTTGAAAATTGTACAGGTTTGACAATACTGCCATGAATTCCAACATGGCAAGCTTCGAGATGAGTGACATACACAGTGTCTGTTCCTTACAGAAGGAGTGTGCTCACCACTTTGTCATAGAGCTATTCCTCAGTGGTTTGGCTGTGGTAGAGGTTGATGGCCCTCCTTGGGGTGCATCTTTACACCAAGGCACGTGTCAGTGAGGGAAAGCTTAGGGGAAGGGAGGGTATGACAGCCACCAAAGCAGCAAACTCACATTCACAGTGAGCACTGCGGGAAGGGCCTAGAGACAGGAGCGGGATTTCGTATAATTCATTACCTCTGAGTAGGCAGACTGTCTCCGATAAAGAAACACACACACAAAATCAAAATTAAATGCCTAAGCTGTCAAAAAGAAAGAAAACAGGAAAACAAATACATAAATTAATAAATAAAAATCTGGTATAACCAAAGAAGGAAAAAATATGACTTTATCATGTGAAATTTTGAGAAGTGATGGCAAAGGTGTCCTTAAAGAGTCCCGAGAGCCTGTGTCTAAACCTCCCTCTTTCCCCGAAAGGCCTGTGGAGGGAGAGGATGATGGAACCGAGCCCGAGGACCACCCCACGCACCCTGCACTTTGGAAAGGGGTCGTCAGCGCGACTGTGGCTTCTTGCCAGGAGAGGAAACCGTGCCATAGCAGCACAGGAGCTGGGAGTCACAGGCAGCGGTGATTCCAGGGGTGACGAGGCCCCTGGACGCACTGCACTCAGCCTTGGTGGGTCTCAGGCCCCTTTCCTCCACCTGCCTCCACCGGCAACCCTCAGTGTCGTAAATCACCGGACAGCTGTCTTCTTGTCCTATGAGGTTTTGAAGGAAGCTGTGAATTCAAAATATACCCAGCTCAGTTCTTATTTATATAGAGGAGGGGGGGAAAGCAACAGTTTTTGTCTAATGTGACTCTTGATGTGCAAGCCCTGTGTAAGAAAATGGCTTGTAACAGAAGGCAGTGTGTCGGGTTTAGCTAGAAACAAAGGGCATGGGAGTGGGTTCCTCCTGGTGACTGCCTCATTCATTTAAGTATGGAATGGAATTGAGACGGGGCAGTCACAGAGGGATGGGATCCGGAATGTTCTGGTCTCTAATCAGACAGAAGTAGCAGAGGCAGTGGCCCTCCAGAGGGCGAGGAAGAGGTGGGCGGGAGTGTAAGACGCTAACTGATCTCTCACAGCCTGCCACTGTGTACGGGGCAAACACGCGGGGGAAACTCCGCGTCCCTCGTGTCGCCGTCCCTTGTGTCACCGTGGTGTCCTGCCCCAGGCCACGCTCCCTGGCCTCCTGAGGGTCTCAGGACTAGCGGTGAAGAGTCTTCAGCTCCTCACACCGAGCAACACCGAGGCATCTGTAGGTGGACGTGCACCCAGCACCAGCCCAGGCGCTGCTGTCTGATCAGTCCCAGTCTCCGTCCGAGGGTCTGTCCGGTGGCCGCAGCCGTCGCCCTGGGCGCCTCTCACCCTGCGCCCCAGAGCCCCGGGCGTGCCAGGCGCGTGGCCGCGTTCGCCCTGCCGCCCACGTGGAAGAGCTCAGGACACGCATCGCGGGGGACCCACGGGACAGCGTGCGGCCGTGGTGGGGCTCGGGTCTCCCGTGCCAGCCCCACACCTGGGCGCCCCGCTGTGGCCACTGAGGGCTCCGCCGGCCCAGAGCCCCGCTGCTCCTGGGACCCCAGCGGCGCTACGCCCGCGTGGCCCAGCACCCGCGCCCCTCTGCCCCGGCCCCAGTCCTGTCCCCTCCCCCCTCGCTCCCCCCTCTTCCCTCCCCTCCCCTCCCCTCCCCTCCTCCGCTCCTTCCCCGGTTGCTCCACTCGGACGCGGCTCCGCCTGTGCGCGGCCCCTGGGCGCAGCGTCCTCTCGGCCGGCGGGCGGCAAAGCCCACGGCATCTGCCATTTGTCATTCAGCCCTCGGGACCGCCCCGAGCCTTGATTTAAGCGCGGCCGGGGCGCCGGCCTCACTCTGGACGGAGGCGCAGCGCGCGGGCTCGGTCTCGCCATGGCCACGGAGGAGACGCTGGGGCGGCCGCGCCGGAGCCGGGCAGGCGGGCCACGCAGAGGGTAGGCGGCGGCGGCGGCGGCGGGCCCCGGCCGTGGCGCTGCGGGAGGAGGCCGTGCGGCTGCGCCACCTTGGGGAGGGCGCGCGGTGCCACGGGGCGGCGGGCGGCGGGTGCGAGCGCCGCAGAGAGCGCCAGGGCGCCCGGCGGTCCTGGCCCGCGGCGGGCAGGTAGCGACCTGCGGACCCGGCGCCTCCGGAGCTGGCCCCAAGGCCAAGCGGGAAGAGTCCGTTAGAAAGCGGTGGTGGGGCGAGCCGGCAAGCGAACGCGTCTGCATCCATTTTGGGAAATAGGACTGGGGATGCTTTCCCGGGCCGACTGGCTCTGCCGTCCGTCGGCTTGAATGCTTAAAGCGTGGACCCTGAAAAGGTCCTAGGTTAGGATAGTGCAGGAGCAACTTCAGTGACTTCGTCTGCTCATCTAACTTTAGGGACGCAGCGGGACTTTTATTTTATACTGAATATGCGCTTGAGATTTTTTTTAAAAGTTTTTTTTTCGTAGTGAGTTACTTTTATAAGTAAACCATTAAAAATTAAAAAATAAAAGCACCCAGCTTAGGTCCTCCTTCCAGGAAACCATTTCTAACCCCTCCAACCCCAGGTAGCACCCAAGGGCCCTCCTGTGATTTTCTGGGGTTTTCCTGATCCCCCAAGGCCCTCCTTTCCTCTGCGAGTCCCTCACAGATGAATCCATCCATCTCGCCAGTGCTTACTAACGCGTGGTAAGTGATTAATACTGTTTTGTTTGTTTTGTTTTTTGTTTTTGTACAGGGAATAGAACTCAGAACCTCATGCTTGCCAGGCAGGCACTGTGCCACTGAGCTAAATCCTCGCTCCAATTAATACTGTTTAATAATGATAGAAGTATTAAATGTTCTCATGTCCCATGGCTTTTTCTGTAAAAGGAAGTAATGGTGACGTTATATACTCACAGATAGTGACATTTATTTAAAAGTTACTATCGGAAAATTTTGATAGCATCTGTTGTCTGTGTTCCCTGGCCCAGCAGTTCCCTGCCTAAATGTTTGTCTTCTAGAATGATACTTTCAACATCACAAGTTCATTTTTATGAGTCATGAATCATCTAAGTGGATAGTGATCAGAATTTGTAAAGCAAGAACAGCAACTAGGAAACATCAAAATGCATTTCAGGTCTTAGCAAAATGTGTTATGGACCCACCCACCAGTTACACATGTATACACACATGTGCACACATGCATGTTCACTCACATATGCACACACCGTGAGTTCTCAGCCAGACCATAGTCCATCCCAGTTTGTTTTACTAGCCTTCTAGTCTGTTACTACTTAGGACCAGTCCGGGGACAGATGGTCCTTACCACGTGTCAATCCAGAAAGTTCACGTGGCTGTATCTGTGGCCATGTTTTTATTCATGCATTTCTTAAACCTTAAATATATTCACCTAAACCAATTTTCAACCAAAACTTTTCAGGCCTGTTCTGAAGATACTCTTCCTAGCTAAATCAGAACCCTATAATTTGTAATCAGTAGCCCTTGTTAAATTCTTAAGTTTGTATCACCAATCTTTTTATCTAAATGTCATTTCCAGATGGTGAGGTTCTTAGAGATGGGGTTCAAGTGCCTAGCTTGGTACTTCGCATACAAAAAAGCTATTACTAAATAGCTACTACTATTAAGTACTGACTATAATTGTGCTACGATTTTGCAAAGTAAGTATTATCTCTGTTTGAAATTGTGAAGAAATTTGGATTAAGAAACTTACCCAGCACCATATACTTAGTAAGTGGCAAAACTAGTTTGTCCAATTCAGAATTCTCACTCATTTGTGCCATAGTGCTAAAAATAGTTAAGTAAATGGAATACTGGATGGACGTGTTTATAGTACAGTGCACACTGGAACTGTTTGTGTTCATTGCCAGTATGCTACTTGGAGTCTTCACTTGGTGACCATGATGAGGGTACAACTAATGGGCTCCTTCTTTAGATCCGTCTTCTAAGCTATTGTTACTCATGGAGAAAGATTAAGTATGCTAATTTTGGCTTATTTTGGGGAGTGGAGTCAAATAGAAACTTAATCGCACTTTGGTATTTTTCTTAGGTAGAATATTTTCCATTTGCCTAATAACCTTTACTGGGTTATTAGACAGAGTCTGATTCTCCTTTGTAAAGTATATATCCTCTTTCTGTTGCTATGTAATACTTGGAGGAAAAAGCAGGTAAAAACTGCTTGTCTTGAGTAAGTGTACAGCTTAATGACTTTTTTGGTCTATATGTATACCTGAGGAACTATCACCTAGGTCAATATTACATCCATCCAGAAGGAGAAAATTCCTGCATACACCTTCTAACCAGAGTAGGCTGAGCACCTCTAATCGGAAAATATAAAATCTGAAATGCTCCAAAGTGGAAAACCTTTTGAGCATCAAAATGACAAGTGGAAAGTTACCAGATCTCATATGAGGGGTTGCAGTTAAAACATAGGTGTTCCAAATGTGTCTGGAGTTATCTAGATAGATAAAACAGACAGACAGACAGACAGACAGACAGTGAGACATGAATGAATTTTATGTTCAGACTTGGGTCCCATCCCCAAGATATACCTATATACATATACAGATATTCCAAAATCCAAAACACTTTTGGCCCCAAGCATTTTAGATAAGTGATGGTTAGTTTTCTTAATCATCATTTTCCTCTCATTTCTATTTTTCTGTGTCTTCGCTTTAGTGTGTCTTAGCTGAGCTGTTTTGAATGGATTATTTAGTTGGTGCTGATAACCTACTGTTTGTCACTTTTTTCTGAAGAATGACATACTGATGCTTTATCATTTAAGAATCATCCAGACCAGTGATGGCAAACCTTTGAGAGCTTTCAATGTTACAAAACAATCAGCTGTGGCATGTGCACCATAGGTTCCCCACCACTGGCTAGGCTGGTGTCATTACTGGCTTCCTGTGGTGATGCTTTGATCTGATGGAGTGCTAGTTCAGGTTTTATAGGCCTCTGGCTAAAAATATGTGTGTATTATGATCATGATACTTAAAAAAAAAAACCTGAGGTCTGATGGATGTACAAGAGCTGTGGGTACTTGATATGTATGCCTTGATGTGTTTGAAAGAAAAGATACAATATGAAGCCGTCAGATCGCTTTTACCATTACATCAAAAGATAAGAAGAGACAGTGATTCTGACTGCTGTTCCCTTGTGGCTACATTTATTTGAAGTTACATAATTGAAGGCTTCAATATTCAGATCATGTCTAATGAGAAGAAAGCCTGCCTTGAAAATGAGATATTTGTGTCAACCAAATCCCTAGCAGATTGCTCAGCTGTTGCACAAGTGAAATAATTATTAAATATGAGGTTAGAATAACTTGTGGGTGAAAGTCACTGAGTTCATGAGAATTGACTGTCCACTAGGCCCTTAAATACGTGAAGTGCCTTTAGCCGTGTACTTGAACTCTGCATTATGCTTCATTCCTAAGGACTTTCAACACCGAGAGTGGTGGTGCATGCCTATAATCCTAGCACTCAGGAGGCTGAGGCAGGAGGATCACCTTGAGTTTGAGGTCCAGGTTGGCCTACATAGTGAATTCAAGGCTATCCTGAAATATGTAGTGAGACTCTGTCTCCAAAAAACAAGACTAAATTTCAAAATTCTAAAAAGGTCTGCAAATGTTAGTGAATTTATTTTGGATTGGTTTTAGGAGTTGTGTTTAGACTAAAAAATGGAAGGCCTTTCTTTTAGCTTAATACTGTTTAATATATTACTTGTACTCATATTGATAAGCATTTACTCATAGTATTACCCTTGGACTTAACATAGAAACTGGAACTACCATTTCCTGTTTTTGTATGTCAGCATTATTTATAAATTTGATTCTAAATCATTGGTTAGGAGTTTAGCCCTCTATTACTGCCTCATCTCTAAGGGAAATTGTATGGTAGGTGTCTTGATCAAGTAAAACTGTCATAATAATACGTACGGGGTGCTCCAACAACAGAAATTTTTTCACCATTCTAGAGGTTAGAGGTGTCAAAATACTCCCTTTCCACTGAAGGCTCTTTCTGGCTCACTGGTGGCTCCTTCTCATGTACCCGGCAGGGCCTGTCCTGGGTAGCAGGTGAACAGAGGGCACACAGTTTTTCTGCTCTTCTTCTGCTTATGAGGCACCCATCCTTTGGATTAGGGCCCCACCCTTATGATCTTAATTACCTTTCTTGGTCTTGCCTCCAAATATAGTGACATTGGAGTTGGTGAATACAATTCAGTTTGTAAAAATGGGTTTTTTAGAAATTCAGCAGGAAAATGTCTTCACTGAATGTAAGCAGCCTTAGTGTCCATGCTATTCACTCATTCCCTGCCATACGTGTTAGAAGAATAATGCGAGTGTTTCTGGTGCCACTAATGTAGCTTCTGCATGAGATTCTGAGAGTTTTCCTAATGCAGAGCTGTTTTGTTGTCTCTGTCTGCACTTCTGTGTGGTGTGATGTCGGTGTCATATGCTTTCAGGGTAATACCTGTCACTTTGAAAATGGCTTTTAAAAAGCAGAGAGAAGATGTTCCATATTCTCAGAGGGCACAGTGTGGAGCATAGGTGGCGTGTCACTCACTGAGGTTGTATAATCTATGATGCATAGGATAATTACTATCTTTCAGATATTTCTCCAGAATTACTAAGAAACTACTGAGTCAAACCTAGTCTTTGTAAATTTCACCAACATGCCTTAAGAGAGCGATCAGGTGATCCACAGAAATTCTCAAATCAGGTCACCATAGGGAAGCAAAATGTTTCTTGATTAGGCCTCAATTCTGCCTTTTTGTTCCTTGTTTTAAGAGGTTCAGTTTCTGCTCTCTGCGGATTCTTTCTTCCTTCTTAGCCACACTCAAAGTGGCAGCAGACAGTTTGGCCCAAATGGCATCTGAGCTCTTCTTTTGCTCACTGTCTGCATAGAGAAGGTTCATTTTGACACTTCAGCTGTGAGGCTTTTGTCTTTGACAGCAAAATACTCTCCAAAATTTGGAATGTTTCCTATCTGTTTCCACTGTGCAAATTCTGTGTGCATATAAACAGACCTCTGAGTTTTTATTTTGTGTCAAGACTTCATTGACAGATCTGGTACATTCATGCGCTTTCTCACTCCTGTAGCCCTCTTTCTGGACCTGTAGAAAGTTTTGGGGACTCTCTGGCCTTTATTGGAGAGCTTTACCCTTAACCTGGTCTTTTTCCTCTGTCATTTATCCCCATGAAATGACTTAATGGATACACTGTCTGTCTTTGCCCAGAAGCAATTTAATTTAACAACAACAACAACAACATTTTCCTGGGCTTCCAGCATTCAAAGTCTTCTCTGGAATGTGGGGGTGAAGTGTCCGTTCTACCTGTAAAAGCTGAAATGTCGAGAATCTCTCCATTTCCCATCACTTATTTTGGAAAGTGCTGTACTTTTTTTCTGAGCTCATCTCTTTCTTGAAATACTTTGCCAGATGAGGCCAGTAATGGCCCATGTACACTTCCAAAGTGTTATGTTCTCTTCTCCTAAGGCTACAAGTTCATTAAGGCAGGACTTCTGCCTCCTGAGGTACCAGAGGCAAATGTTTTACCAAATATGTAGCCACTGTAGAAAATACAACATCATTTTTTTGAGAACCATGAGTTTCTTCACTGCTTCCTGACCACCTAAACAAGGTTATGTATATTAGGGTTTTGCTGAAGCAAGTCCTACTTTGGGTACTAGTTTTTACCTAGTCAGGATGTACTAATGTTATGGTGTGCTAACAAGCCATCCCCAAACCTCAGGGGCTTCCCTCTGAAAATTTATCTTTTGCTCATGCTAAATGTTCACTGCGGGTTTGCAGAGGCACTGCATCCCATAAAGGCTCAAGCCAATGGATGTGCCACCATCTTGGAGTCAAATAAGATAAGATATTATCTGAGATGCTTAGCTGTCTTGTTGCTATGGGCAGAGAAGAGAATGTTGAATGGTCTTTGTCTTACTCATTTTCTTGTCTCTGAGATGAAATACCCAACATCCACAGCTCAAAAGCCAAGAAGTTCATTTTGGCACACAGTCTGCAGAGGTTTCAGTCCATGGTGGGCTCGGTCCAGGGTAGAGTGGTGTGGGAGAAGGGCCTCATGGGAAGAGTGCCACTCACCTCATGGCAGACAGGAAGCAGAGGGAGGAGAGAGGAGCCTGGGTGGGAGATGCCCCACCAGGTCCCACCCCCAGGGATGCGCCTCTTGGGATTACACCCTACCTCCCAACACCAGGCCAGCTGAAGCACCCCATAATCCAATCATCTTCCACAAGCACCCTCCCCACCTCCGAGCGCATGAG
This sequence comes from Hydrochoerus hydrochaeris, assembly GCA_004027455.1. Classification (NCBI taxonomy): domain Eukaryota; kingdom Metazoa; phylum Chordata; class Mammalia; order Rodentia; family Hydrochaeridae; genus Hydrochoerus; species Hydrochoerus hydrochaeris. Next base: position 134,746 of record PVLA01003115.1, read on the forward strand.
GCTTTGGGTGGATATCCAGTTATGAACCATCAGTCTCATAATTAACTGTTTATTAACAGCCTAGAGCTAGTCACATGGCCTTAGCTTGTGATAAGGGGTGAAGCTCATGTAGAAAGATAAATAGTCTTTACCATACATCTAAGTATTACCTCCGTATGACCAGGAAAGCCATGTTTGGTTATGGAACCTTGGAAGGGAAACTCCATGCTGGTGCCCCACGCCTGACCCATCTTCCCTTTCTGGACTATGAAGGACACACATCAAACTTGTGACTGCACTCTCAACAAGCAGGCAGCCCTTGATTCTCCTTGGGCCCGTTATCAGGTAGTTCTTTTAGAAACAGCTCACTGGCCAAAAGTTTTCCAGGTCTCCTTCTTGCCTCAACCAAAGAATTGGATGAGACAAGCCAAAAATGGTGTCAGAAGTTTATTTGGAAAGGGAAGGACAAATGGTTATGGCTCTGCAGTGAACTTGGGCAGGAAAAGAGAAAAAAAAGTAAAAGCAAAAGTAAAAGGACAAGCCGTGTCATAGCGGGCTCCTTGTGGTGTTTGAGTCCAGAGGGTTATTTGATGCTGTCCTGGGATTTTGTACTTGACAGGTCTTGTCAAGTACAGAACGGCCTCCTCTGTCAGGCTCAGCAGGGCCACAGTCTGCCTTCAGAAGAGGCAGTGTCTGGGAAAGTCATGCAGCAGACCTCCTATAGGAATCCCATGATTTTCAGCACTGGAAGCATCCTCCAGCACATCCCAGGGCCCTGGGGCTTCTCCGTCCAGCAGGAATGGTGTCTCTGGGTGAGGGCCAGAAGGACGCTTGGGTCTGGAGGCAGAGTCACTCGTGTGCAGGTTTCACAGCAATTCTGAGCAAGCTCAGTGTCCTTGCGTCTAGAAAACCAGAGTGGGATATGGGGTTCACAGGTCTCTGTCCCAGCTCATGCGTATTAAGCCAGCCTCTGAGGGAGAACTAGGAGGGAGGATGCTCCGATCACTGAAGTCGAGCATCGTATTCTGACAACTAAAATTCTCATAAAGTCCCATTATAAAAAAAAGTCAGTTTCTCATGTGTGTGCTCATAGCACATTTGCATCAATTCTGGTTTTTCTGACCTCGGGAGATGATGGAACCGAGACACATCTCTGAGTAATGCCCCTACCGTGTCACCATCAAATGAGAACAACTTAGAAACGATGAGGTCTCCCCATCCCAAAGGGCAGCTGGCTGAGGACCCCAGGTGTGGTCAGAAGTCAGATGCTTGCTGTCCTGTTTGTTACTGCGGCATATTAGTAAGGGTTTTGTTTCCTTGCAGCCAAGATTGTATTTGTATTTAGGGATTAAAACCACCCATTCTCAAGTTATTGAGACAATTAAGTAATTTACACCAAGAGGTGAACACAAAGCATTCATAGGCATATAATGTCAATGGAACGTAATGAAAATCGATGATATTCTAAGAAGGAGGTCCGAGAGTGAAAGTGGAGGAGGTGATGTAAGCAAGGACAGACACAGAGTCCCTGGAAGATGAAGTCCTTGGTCTGAAACCTGGGGAAGAGCCCTTGGAGGCAGCCTTAGCTTCTGTGTATCTCTAAGGGAAGTTTTTGTTTTATAATCTCAACCCAGTAATCTCTCTCCTGAGCCTCCATGCCCTGATTTTAAAAATGAGGATACTCAGAACTGCTTCAGTGACCTTGACAGGGATCCTTCCATAGGGTGATTGTGATGAGAGCACCTGAGGAGATGCAGATGGTCTAACCTTTCCAGGCTTCTCAGAAGTTTGAGTGAGAAAAGATGTGGATGAAGTAGGAACTGGGAGTAATGCATTTTCTTAAAATTGGGAAATAGCAGAGTATGGTTGTACACTGGGGGTGAGTATGTCCAGTAGAAAGAGCAAGGATGATAAAATAGGAATTTTGAGGTGAGAGATGGGATTGGCTTCTGGTTCTAGAAAGTGTACATCCTTCCGTGGGTGCAGGGAATTTGTGAGTTTAGAGCTGGAGAGGTGAGATGCTTATCTAGTGCTGCTAGGATCTCAGTGAAGCTTGAGGTAAGGGAGCCAGGTCCTGTGGAGGAGGGTGGAGGAGGATGAGGAGGTGACCAGAAACTAAGAGACAAGGTGTGAGATGACACGGAGTGAGGAAATGCTGCAAAGTGGTTGAATAGTCTCTAGCACCCAAATGGGTCTGAGCCGACCACCTACATGTGGTATTTTTGTTGTGAAATTGTGCAGACTATGGGGTGTGTCAACACCGCCAGATGCACCTTCATGTATACATAAGGCAGTCGCAGAGGACTGAATGTTTGGGTCTAGTGCACCTTTGATAGCTTAGCTGACATCTGTGTCCTGGCAGACTCCTGTGAGTGTTTGGGACTCCTCAGAAGTAATATGTTGAAATGCTGGTGTGGATGTTCTGAGGTGGACATTTGAGAAGCAGTTGGATCCTGAGGGCGGAGCTCTCATGAGTGGCGTTGTTGCCCGTATTGGAGGAGACCATGAGGACACATGAAAGCCTGCAGTCTGCCACCCGGGGCAGGGTCCTCATCAGAGTGTGGCCCTGACAGTACTATGTCTCAGACCCCCAGCCTCCAGAGCTGTGAGAAATAAATGCTGTGTCTGTCACCCTCTCTGTAGTCCTTTATTATTGCAACCTGAAATGACTAAGGTGGTGTGGTAAATTTTTTATGTCCTAGAGTTTGAGAACTCTTTAAGGACTCTTTATCTTCCTGGCAGATAACGGAAGTCAAAGGAAAGTGTCCCCAGGAGCCTCTGACACTGAGTCCTGCTTTTCAATGATGGTCTCAATTACTCCCTCATGTCAGGGGTCAGCTTGATGGAAACCAGAACTTTTGGTTAAGTTGAGTGAACCCACCATTATTGTTAGGGTGATTGTAATCATTGCTACCAAAGGCATTTGTGGGATGTTTGTGCAAGGCTGGCTGACCTTTCTCAACTTAGTTTCATAGATATGGCTCCTTTTCCTCTAAGAGTTTAACAGTTTAGGACAAACAGTGGGCTGGGCATGATGGCACATACATGTCATCCCAACTGAACAGGAGGCTGAGGCAGGAGGATTGTCAGTTTGAAAGCTTAGTGATACTGTATCCCAAAATAAAAATTAAAAAGGGGCTGGGAAGTTAGCTCTGTGTTAAAGTACTTGGCTAGCATGTAGGCAACCCTGGATTCAAGCCCTTGCCCCAGAAAAAAGAAAAAGAAAAACAGTGACATAAACATTGTAGCTTAGGGGATATAAAAACAAAAACAAACACGAAAAATTCAGTTAATTTTGTAGCATGTGTTAAAATGAAGAGCCACACAAGTACTAAGTTTACACTGGGTTGTTACTGGGTGACTGTTTAGCAATCGAATAACAAGGATGTGGACTTCAAGCGTAGTTGGTGTTGCTTACCAAGACTTCTTGGGAGAATGCCTCTGCGAATGGGAAAAGAACTTGTGAGTTTTTATGATCTGTGCATGTGGAGAAAGACTATTCCAAATAAAGAGTGCATTTTTAGGAAGAGTGATAAGAAAAACAGACCATGTTAAATTGAAAACAAGGTCCTAACTGTGTGTCTCCCTGCAAAAAGAATTGGACATAAATGTAACTGATGAATGAATTCCAGTTTTCTTCTCTTAGAACTTTGAGATCTATTTTGTCTCATTTTGGGGGGGATAGAACCTTTAGGAAAAAAATGATTTCCACCTGCCTTATACTTACCCAAGAAGACAGGGTTATTCCTGAAATTATGATGGTTGCAAAAACATGGGCTTTTGGAATCACTGAAAGAGGTACTGTATCCAGTGTCCCCCAGGGCCTCCATTGTGGCCCAGCCTCTATGTCTGGCTTCTCAGCAAGGGCCAGCAAGCAGGTACCATGAGGTGTGGTCTAAAAGGCAGAAGTGGACACCTTCGCTTTCACCCTTCACTTTCTCATCCTTGAGAAAGTGTGAGTTCTGAGTAACTAGGAGAGAGTACAGCGTAGTTACAGTAAATCAACAAAATTGTGGTTTGAAGAAACTGCATAACATATAAGCATTTTAAAGTTTTGAGATAATGAGTTTGATTTCATCCCTTAGAATCAGGAACAATGCTTAGTATGTGGCTTTGTGCAGAAGAGGAGCTTCAGAGCTGCATTTCCCTCTTCCCGGTGTGTAACTCTGTTACATGGATACCAGACAATGCCAATAATGTGTTCTCTGTCCTGGCTGCTGCTGACCTTAGACCATCCAGGCAGTGTCTGTGAAATAGCACTGGGAAGAAAGCCTAGCCAGAGTATGGGAGTGGCATATCGATGGCTCATTGAATGGGGACCTTTGGAGCATTGTTGAATGATGGGTAGAAATGCCACAGCTAATCATAAATGTGTTATGTGGTTTCACAGAAAGAATATCTACTAATCCTCAGTAATAATGCTATAACATTAAGCTACTAGACCCCCCAGAATATTTCCCACAATAGACGTCTCCTGTCATTATCTGGACATTATCTCCAGACCTTCACATGACTATTGGCTAAGGAGCTAATTTTGTGCAGCTTTTATCTATGACTGACAATTCCAATTTTCCTATTGTAATCTTTGCCCAATTGAACATATTTTTTCAAGAGTAATCACAGCGTTGTATAAACTGCTGCCTGACAATCTGCAGTGTATATTGAATCCTAGCAATTCAAGGCTGGCAAGCTATCTATTGCTTTATCACAGTGCTGCTGGTATGTTCTGCCCTTTGTTTTTGACAATTTTCTGTCATTTCATGTTAGAATAAAGCATTTTTTCCATTTTACTAATCATTGTTTTGAGCATTTCCCTTATTCAGTTTCTGTATATTAAAGTGAGGTTGATTTGTGATAATAACACAAAATAGTTTGATTTCATTTTCATTGGTTTCTTGAGGTACAGATTCTTCTCGATGCTAAAAATCTGGTCCCAGGTGCTAAAATCTGCCCTTTGCTAGTTGTGCGACTAAGTAACTTATTAAACACCTCAGTGACTTTGTTTCCCCCTGGCTCAAGCAAAGATGATAGTGCTGTACGTATCGGAGGGCCATAAGGATTTAATATATAACAATACCTTGGTTGTCCCACGGTAAGCGCTGGCAGACTTCTTGCTGCAGGAATATCAAAAATACAGAGTGCGAATTCAGACAGCATGTCCAGCTGTCTTACCTTTCATCTTTTGATTTTTGAGAGGATGATAAAAGCTATGATAACAATGAGAAGGAATTTCTGTTTTAGAAAAATTTGTTCCTCAACCTAAGATACAGTCTTTGGTGTAGCAAAGCAAAATTCTTTTTTCATAATTTGATGTATAGTTCATTAGTAGTCTCATGGGCTGTGAGTAAAATACATATAAATGCATGTTATTGTTTTTAACATTAAAGATAGAGCTCATGGGATCAAGGACCCAAGAGGGTGGTGGTGAGAGGCTGGTCACGTGGTTAGAGCGGCACAAGCGACCCTCATGGCTGTGCAGCTGTTTGGTTTCTTGACTGTGGTGGTGGATATGTGAGCCTCTAGGTGCAGTAAAAATCATATAGAATGAAATATACATGAATAAGCTGGGAGATCTCAAAAGACTTGTGAGTTGTGTTGATATAATATACCGTTTATGTTGTAGTCTGGGGGAAAGTGAAAAAAAGCTTTCTTAAAACTGTATATGAATCTACACCAATCTTAAAATTACAATTAACAGATCAACGCAACTACTGTATAAAACTAATTAATAATTTTTGTTTGTTTTCAGATCATCTCTGCCCGATTCGTGCACAGTGCCATTGACCTTTGTAAGTTGATATTTCTATTTTTTAAATTTTTTTGTTTTAAAGAGAATAAAAAGAGAACAGAACAAAGCAAATCAGAACAGAACAATGCAAGCAACACAGCACTTCACAAGAAGACAACCAACATCAACAGTAGCTATCATAATATGTCTTTTCTTCAAAATAGTTGAGCATTCCTTCACATACAATAATATCAAACATAACAAAATAGTACAAAACTATTCAAAAGAATGAAAGCATTACAGGCCTTCAAAACCAAATAACAGGAAATGAACAATGGCTACTATAATATCTCATTTTCCTCAAAAAATTTGTCTATACCATCACACATAATAAAATCAAATAAAACACAACAGAATAGAACCAATCAAAACAGAAGAACAAAAGCATGGTAGGACTTCAAAACAATAGTAAATCAGCAATGGCTGCCATAATGTCTTGTTTTCTTCAAAATAGCTGTTCATACTATCATACATAATAAAATTAAGCAAAACAGAATAAAACCAATCAAGCAAATGAATGAAAGCATTATAAGACTTCAAAGCAATATAATAGGAAACCATGATTACCATAATATATCCCATTATATTCAAAAGAGATGCCCCTACCATCTTACAGCATAAAATGTAACAAAACAAGATGGAACAAAGCCAAACCTAACAAAATTGTGTAAACAATGCAAGAGTTCAAGATAGAACAAGAAGAAATTGACAATAGTTTCCACCTTTCCCTCCCAGGTATTTCTTCCCCTTTGCTCTTACATTAACTATTTTGCTTTTGGATCCCATTAACTCCTTCTGTTTCTTATGCTAGGATTCACACATATGAATTTAAACTGTTTTGGCCATGAACATGATCTCCAGTTATGTCCGTTTACCTACAGGAGCCTTGAGATTATTCTATTTTATAGCTGGATAGCTTTTCACGGCATGAAAGTACCGTATCTTTCTTATCCATTCTGCAGTTAATGGGAAAGTTACTCTTGCTTTTTTTTTTCTCCTGTCACATGGAACAGTTGTTTTCTCTCCTTTGATTTTCAGTGTATGAATTTCCTTTCCAGTTAAATGTGTTTCTTGTGCACAGTAAATCAATGGACCTTGTTTCTTGATCCACTCTCCCTGTGTTTCTTTTTATTGCTGACCTGAGACAATCTACATTAATGGTTACAACCCGCATACATTGGTTTGTCTCTGCCCTGCTATCCCTCTGTTGTTGGCCCTCTACTTTCCCCCTTCATTCAATTGCCTGTCTTGTTTGATGATCTTCCTCTGCTGGTGTTCCTGGAACCATGGTCAACTTTATCTCTTCTAGAATATCCTTTAGCACTCTCTTTAGGGTTGGTTTGGTCGTCATGAATTCCTTCAGTTGTTCTTTATCATGGAAGTATCTTATTTTTCCATCAATTTTGAAAGATAGTTTTGCAGGGTACATCAATCTGGATTGGAAGTTGTTTTCTTTCAGGGTTTGAAACACTTCACTCCAAACTCCTCTTGACTTGATGGTTTGTGTTGATAAGTCTGATGTGATTCTGATTGGTTTTCCTTTATAGGTGATCTGTCTCTTTTCTCTAACAGCTTTTAATATTCTGATCTTGTGCTGAATTTCTGGGATCTTGATGATTATATGTCTGGGTGTAGATTTACTTTGATTATGGTTAGTTGGAGTCCTATATGCCTCACTTATCTGCATGCCAGATCCATTTCCCATGTTTGGGAAGTTTTCATCTATTACTTCTGTGAATAGCATTTTAATTTCATTTGTGTTGACCCCTGCTTCTTCACCAACGCCTATCACTCTATGCGTCTTTGCATTGTCTTGCAGCCATTGAGTTGTTAAGTCCTGATTATGTGTTATTTTTAAGAGATCTTTCCTTTCATGATCACTAGCTGCAACCCTGTCTTCAAGGTTTGAAAGTCTATCTTCAGTCTCTTTCAAGTGTTTTTGCCAGCTTTCAATTGAATTTTTAATTTCCTGGATCTCTCTTTGAATCTGTTTCATGCTTTATAATTCCTTTCTACATTCATTCAAGTTTCCATCATTTTCCTTTGCTCCTCTTTATTGTGTATGTCTTCTTTAGACCTGCTGAACAATTCTTTCAGTATGTTTGAGATTTCTTCTTTTACCTGAGACATTATTTCTGATTTGACTGCTTTTACAATCTCATGAAGTTGTTTCCTTACTTCAGTTGCTATCCCCTCAGAGATTTCAGGTGTGTGACTTCCGTTTTCTTCCATGACCATATCGCCCAAACTTATTCTGTGTGGGCTAGAGGTGTCAGTTTGCCTTTTGCTCCTTCATCTTGACATTCTCCTGGGTTTCTCCCAACAAGCTGGTTGTGGGGCCTCAGGCACTTCCTACATTGGCTGCCCCTAGGCAGTATAGGGGGATGGGACAGGCACCTGGGTTCCTGTAATTCCAGATTTACAGGGAGCTAGCAGGGCCTAGAGTGGGCTTCTCCAGACCTATGCAGCTACACTGTGGCTTCTCTAATGATCAGGGATGCATGGAGGTGGGGCTGCTTCTCTCGGCCTGTGTGTCTACACTGGGACTCCCACAATGGGGCGGACACACAGGGGTGTATTTGTCTGATTCTGCTAGTGGGTGATGGCTGCCTAAGGGAACCACGGGCCTCCAGTGGTGGCCTATGGATGCAGAGGGCTTACCTGGCTGTGTGTCCCCAGGAAGGAGCCTTGTGGTGACAACTCCCTGAGGGTGAAGGTGGATCTGTTGGTTCTCTCTGCCCATGCTGGCCACCTGCAGGACACAGCCTTTTGGTAGCAGCGCACAGCAGGTAGAAGTGGATCTGTCTGTCTCCCTCTACCCACACTGGGTGTGCGGAAGAAAGGGCCTTCTGGTGGTGGTGCCCAGCAGGCAGAGGCAGATTTCGATATTTCTAATTTTTATTTTTCTTCCTAACACTTCGTTTTAGAGTACATTTTGGCAGGGGTGTCCTGGAGCAACAGGACTAGTAAAACTTTATTATTGGCCTCATATATTGTTATGTTAAGATCTGTTTCACTTTTCTGATGTTAATAGGTAATAGTTATTTTGAAAAAGTTTGATCTACCCAAGTTGGGCTAGGAATATCTGGGTTTTTTTTTTTTTCATTTTTGTTTTTTGGGAACAGGGTCCTCCTATGTAGTTTAGGCTGACCTTGAATTCAAGTAGCCCATGCTGGCCTCAAACTCTGTGATCCTCCTGCCACAGCGTCTCAGACAGTGGGATTATAGGTATACGCCACCATGTTCAGCAGTATATGTTTCCTGAGTGACTTTGTTCTGGGGTTATACTAGGTGGGGACAAAGGGCCACCTACAGAGAAAAAAGGGTTTTTTTTTATTTAAAGAGAAAAAAAAAACAGGAAAAAGGTAGAAATATTACAGAATTTCAAGAAAAGAAGATAAACAGTAAGAAATCGCTAGTTGATAAATTACATATTGTTCTTTTAGAAATAGTTATTCAAGTTACAGAATTAAAGTACACAAAGTGGCCACTAAAGCAGTGAGAATGCTAACAGATCTGTTCAACAATCTAACAAGAACCTAGAAATATTGTCATCAATCCCACACGCCCAAACATACATGCAGCTATATCTTTTATAGCGCTTCCTATTTCCTCTTTTTTTTACAATAGCAATTATACATTTTTAAAATTTTATTTAAGAAGAGAAAAAAAATACAGAAAAAAAGGTAGCAACAATACAGAATTCTAAAAGAAAGAAAGAAAAAGGAGGATGAGAAAAAGCCCCACTAAGAAATCAGTAATTTATAAATTACGTACTGTCATCCTGGATGTAGTGGTTCAAGTTACAAAGTTAAAGGGTACATAGTAAATATTCAAACAGTCAGACTACAAATAGTTCTGCTCAAAGATCCAACAAAGATTCAGCAATATGGTCATCTATTTTACACACTCAAACATACATGCAGTTATATCCCTTAGAGCACTTTCTTTTCCTCTCTTTTTTACAATAGCAGTTAAACATTTTGGTTTTATTACTCTTGTAGTTCTTATTTACTTTTTACACTAGAGATGCAATATGATATTTATAGATATGATTCTTATTTATTTCACTAATGAGGAGAGTCTCAAGTTGTCTCCATTTGCCTATGAAGGCCTCAAGGTCATCCTTTTTTATAGCTGAGTAATATTCCATTGTATAAAAATGCCATATCTTTTTCATCCACTCTGCAGTTGATGGGCATCTTGGTTATTTCCAGGATTTAGCTATCACAAATTGTGCAGCTATGAACATGGGTGCACATATATCACTGTGATATGAACTTTTCAGTTCTTTGGGGAAAATACCCAGGAGGGGGATAGCTGGATTGAATGGGGCATCCAATCCTAGTCTTCTGAGAATTCTCCATATGGATTTCCATAATGGTTGCACCGGTCTACATTCCCACCAACAGTGGAGCAGTGTTACTTTTTCCCCGCAGCCTTGCCAACATTTGTTATCAGTTGATTTCTTGATGCAGCTATTCTTTCCAAAGTAAGGTGAAATCCAAAGCTGTTTTAATTTGCATTTCTCGAATGACCAGTGATGGTGAACATTTCTTCATGTATTTATTTGCCATTTGCATATCTTTCTCTGAAAACTGGGTGTTCATTTCAGATGCCCATTTTTGGAGAGGGTCTTTGAATTTGGGGGGCTTGATGTTTTTCAATTCTTTATATATTATTCTGGACACAAGTCCTTTGTCTGAGGGGTTGCTGGTTAAAATTCTTTCCCACTCTGTTGGTTTTCTTTTCACTCTGTTGGTGATTTCCTTTGAAGTGCAGAAACTTTTCAATAATATGAGATCCCATTTGTTGATTCTTTGAAGTGTTTCCTGTGCAGTTTGTGTTTTGTTTATGAATTCTCTGCCTACCCCTATGTCTCCAAGACTTCTACCTACCTTGTCTTCCAGTAGATTGAGTGTTTCGGTGTTAATATTGAGGTCTTTGATCCATTTAGACTTTAGTTTTTTGCATGGTGATGATATGCATGGATCTAGTTTCAGTCTTCGGCATGTATAGAGCCAGTTTTTCCAACACCATTTATTAAAGAGACTATCCTTCTTCCAGTGAACATAGTTAGCCCCTTTGTCAAATATCAGGTGGCTGAGTGTCTTTGTAGTTGTGCTTGCATCTTCTATATAATCTGTTCCATTGATCCTCAAGTCTATTTCTTTGCCAGTACCAAGCTGATTTTATCACTGTGGCTTTATTAGTACTGTTTCAAGTCAGGAATTGAGATGCCTCCTGCCTTGCTTTTGTTGCCTAGAATTGCCTTTGCTATTCTAGGTTTCTTCTGTTTCCAAATGAATTTTAGGAGTGTTTTCTCTAGATCTGTGAGGTATATCAATGATATTTTGATTGGGATTGCGTTAAATCTGTATAACAGTTTTGGGAGTATAGCCATTTTCATAATGTTGGTTCTTCCTAACCAAGAGCAAGGAATGTCCTTCCATTTTCTAATATCCTCTTCAATCTCCTTTTTCATTGTAGTATAATTTTCAGCATATAGGTCTTTTACATTTTTAGTTCGGTTGATTCCTAAGTATTTCATTTTTTTACATGTTATTGTAAAGGGCAATATTTCCATAATTTCTCTCTCAGTGAGTTTTTTGTTTGTGTACAGGAATGCTATTGATTTTTGAGCATTGACTTTGTATCCAGCTACACTGCTGAACTTGTTTATTACCTCTAGCAGTGTTTTAATGGAGTTTTTCGGGTCTTCTATATAGAGTATCATGTCATCTGCAAATAGTAATAATTTAACTTCTTCCTTTCGTATCTTTACTCCTTTTATTTCTCTTTCTTGTCTGAGTGCCCTGGCTAGTGTTTCCAGAACTATGTTGAAAAGGAGTGGTGATAGTGGACATCCTTGTCTTGTTCCTGATTTTAAAGTGAAAGCTTTCAGTTTTTGTCCATTTAGTATAATGTTGGCTGTTGATTTGTCATAGATGGCCTTTATAAGGTTGAGGTAGATGCCTTGTATTCTGAGTTTCTGAAAGGTTTTTATCATGAATATGTGTTGGACTTTGTCAAAAGCTTTTTCTGCATCTATTGAGATGACCATGTGGTTTTTGTTTTTGGCTCTGTTGATGTGGTGTATTACATTTATTGATTTGCATATGTTAAACCATCCCTGCATTCCTGGAATGAACCCCACTTGGTCATGATGTATAATCTTATTGATGATTTGCTGCATTCTATTTGCCAGTATTTTGTTGAGAATCTTTGTAACAATGTTCATTAGTGAGATTGGCTTATAGTTCTCTTTTTTGGTTGGATCTTTCTCTGGTTTTGGTATCAGAGTAATACTTGCCTCCAGGAATGATTTAGGGAGGATTGCTTTTTTCTCAATTTCACTGAAGAGTTTAAGGAGTACTGGCATCAAATCTTCTCTAAATTTCTTGTAGAATTCATCTGTGAATCCATCAGGACCTGGGCTTTTCTTTGTTGGTAAGTTTTTAATTACATTTTCAATTTCAATAGTTGATATTGGGTTGTTCAAAATTGCTATATCTTCTTGGTTGAGCTTTGGTAGTTTATATGTTTCTAGAAATCTGTCCATTTCCTCTGTGTTTTCCACTCTATGTGAGTAGAGATTCTCAAAGGAGGTATTCATGATCTTTTGAATTTCCATGGGATCTGTAGTAATTTCTCCCTTTTCAGTTCTTATTGCATGAATTTGGGTTTTTTCTTTCTTTCTTTCTCTTGATAAGGTTAGCTAGGGGTTTGTCAATTTTGTTTATTCTCTCAAAAAACCAGCTTTTTGATTCATTAATTCTTTGTATTGTTGTTTTAGTTTCAATTGCATTGATTTCTGCTCTAATCTTTACAATTTCCTCTCTTCTATGAGCTTTGGGTTTAGCTTGCTCTTCTTTTTCTAGACACTTGAGATGGAGCATTAGGTTGTTTATTTGTGCTCGTTCTGTTTTCTTGATATGAGAGTTTATTGCTATATATTTCCCTCTTAAGACTGCTTTCATTGCATCCCACAGATTACAGTATGTTGTTTCTATATTTTCATTGAATTGTAGGTATAGTTTTATTTCTTCTTTAATTTCATCTGTAGCCCACTGGTTGTTCAAAAGGCTGTTATTTAATTTCCATGTATTTATGCAGGTTTTACAATTTCTTTTGCCATTTATTTCCAGTTTCAGTGCACCATGGTCAGATATTATGCATGGTATGATTTCAATATCTTTGCATTTACTTAAGAATGTTTTATGGGATAATATATGGTCTGTTTTGGAGAATGTCCCATGTGCAGCTGAGAAGAATGTATATTCTGGTGTGGTTGGGTGGAACACTCTGTAAACATCTACTAAGTCCAATTGCTCACAGGTATGATTCAGTTCTGGTATTTCTTTGCTGACTTTTGTCTAGTTGATCTATCTCTTTGTGACAACGGGCTGTTAAGATCTCCTGTTATAATTGTGTTCTTGTGTATTTGGTTTTTCATGTCCATTAGTATCTGTCTTATATAGTTGGTTGCTGCTGTATTTGGCACATATATATATTTATAATTGTTAGTTCTTCCTCTTGAATTTTACCACTAACAAGTATGTAGTGACCTTCTCTATCTCTTTTAATCATTTTAGGTTTGAAGTTCACGTTGTGTGCAAATAGAATAGCTACCCCTGCTTTTTTCTGGGTTCCTGTTGCATGGAATACTGTTTTCCATCCTTTGACTTTTAATCTATGAGTTTCCTTTTGGGTGAGATGTGTATCTTGTATATAGCATATTGTGGGATCCTGTTTCTTGATCCATTCTGTCAATCTATTTCTTTTTATAGGTGAATTGAGGCCATTTATATTTATGGATATCACTGATATGTACTGGCTCGACTTTGCCATGTTATGTTCCAGTTGTTTCTTTCTACTTTTCCTCTTATTTAATTGCTTATCCTACCTGGTGGTTTCTTTCTGTTGTTGTTTTGGGGATTAGAGATCAAGTTTTATATGCTTCCAATCTGTTGGCTATCACAGTCTTCATCCAAGTCATCTTTGTGGCATCTTTGATTTTAATGCTGACTTAGTCACTTTCCTACTTGCTGAGACAAAACATCCAACACCCAAAATTAAAAGATGAAAGGTTTGCTATAGTTCAGTTTGTAGGGGTTTCAGTTCATAGTTGGATGGCTCCAAGGTAGGGTGGCATGGCAGAGGGGCATCATAGAGGAGAAACAGTTCATGGTGGGCAGAAGGCAGGAGGGCAGCAAAGTAACATGGAAGCAAAGAGCAAGTGACACTCTTTCTGTCCTTTATATCTTATCAGAGATATAAAGGACACTTACACTTATAGGAGAGCGCCCTTGATCCTAGCATTGCACTGCTAATCAACCCCAGTATCACATCCTTGATTCCAGCAGCCCCCTCTTAAAAGTCCCACCTATGAAAGCATGAGATTTTGAGGGAACATCTAAATACAAGCCATAACAGATGCAGAAGGATGCAGAGGGGTTGAAATATGCTGTAGCAATTTTGAAGACATCATTAAGAACTTTCACTGTTTAAAGATGGCTTTTTTTCATCATCTTAGCAATACAAAGGACTCCTGTTACAAAGTAATGTAATGAAGGTTTGCATTCTCTGACAGTTACTCAGTATATACTTTGAATATTGTTCTAGCAAGTTCTGGTTCACCTGTTTTAAGGCTGCTTGTCTTAGTTACTTTTCTCATTGCTGAGACAAGACACCCAAGATTGAAAGTTCGAGGAGGAACATTTATTTAGTTCACAGTTTGTGGAGGTTTCTTTCTTTTTTTAAATTATTTTATTTATTTATTTATCTTTTTTTCTGTGGAGGTTTCAGTTCATAATCAGCTGGCTCTGAGGCAAGGTGGCATACATCAGAGGACAACTGTGCATGGTGGTCAAAGACAGGAAAAGCAACAAGAGCAAAAAGGAGAAACAAGCCTCTTTCTGCCTCTTTTATCTTATCCAGACTGTTGGGATTAGGGCGGTGCCAATCTAATCAGTGGACTGATCAACAATCACTCACCCTAATTCAAGCACCCTTAATCCCAGCATCACATTATGAATCAGTCACACACTCTAGATTCAGCTACCTCTGAAAAGCCCCATCTAAAATACATGATGCAAGTCTATCAGTTAGTTCCGCCTTCTTACTTTGACCAATCCATAACCCTGACATAAATAATCATGCCTCTAGGTGAAGCACTTTCTTCTCTTGTCTTCAGAGTCATTGCACTTTCCAGCTGCGTTCCTGTGACTAGGACCACTCTGTTCCGTCTCTCTTTGCAATACCTCCTCCTTTGCAATACCACTCTGCTCCCTGACTTCCAAATGTTGGCTGTCTCAGCATACACACTTTGGGCATTTCTTCTGTCTGGGCTCACCCCCAGCTAATCTCATTCATTTTTCTGAATTTTAATACATATATGTGCTGGACACTGCTCATCCCCAATGTGAACTTCTCCTTTGGATTCCAGATTCAAATATCCAGCTGCTGACTCTGATCCTTAAACCTACCAAGCCTTCAAATTCTCCTTTACTTCCAACCATACTGTATTCTTCCCTGTCTTCTTCCTCTTAGTAAATGTAAGCTAATCTTCTAGTTGCTCAGGCAAGAGGCCCTTTCAACATTCTCATCTCTCCCATATCCCACTCTCTGCACAGCCAGCTGTCAGGAGATGCTGTCAAGCCCACCTCACAGACACCCAGAAGGTGACTATTTCTCCCCCACTCCTCTGCCACAGCACTGCTACCAACCTTCGTCATCCACTTAGCATAATCCCTTCTAACTGGTCTCTGTTCTTTTATACTTGGTCTCCTCTAACTCATTTTCCAAACAGCCAGATAAATTATTTAAAAGTCTGCTGTAGGACTGCTCATGTTTCTCCCTGCTCCAGTGTCTCTAGGGCTCCTGTCTCACTTAGGAGGCTTATCAGCACCTGTGTGATATGGGCACTGTTGCCTCTGGCCTAATCTCTTGCTGCTTCTCTTCACTTACTCCCTTAGACACACACATTTTCTTATCCCTGTATCACGTTTTGTAGTTACTATTCCCACAAATAACCACGAGTGGTTGCTTTACCTGCTTCAGATCTTCCCTGAATTTTTATTTCTTCCTTAAATTATCATTTTTTGCTCCCAGGCTTCCCTGGCTAGCATATTTTAAATTGGCACCATTTTCCCAACCCTGCTTTCCTAGCACTTCCTATCCCTTCATTTTTCACCATCTGATATCATATATTTTGTTTGTGTCCCTTTCACTCAAAGTAAAGGTCTTCAATGGTAGGAATTCTTGTGTGTTTTGTTCACACCGGTGAATCCCAATTCCTAGATGATTGCCAGTCAAATAGATCTTTGGTAAATACTGTGGGTATGTAAAACAAATGTTAAATAAAGCTTATTACAGTTTGGCTTCCATTTCCCAATATATGCCCCACAGAGATGGGAAGGCTAGAAGAGGGAAGGGATTTAGTAGCTACTGACTTTTCCTAATATTCCTTTCTTTTGATGGAAAATGACTCATGCTAGAGCAGCTTCTTTTCTTATATATAAAACATTCATGCAAGTATAAGAGATCAGGACTTCTACTGAGGGGGCATCTACTTCCACTAAGAGAACTGGATTTATTCTCTTGCCTGAAATAGGGAAAAAGTGTTCAGACACTGAACAAGTAGCAAAAGACAGTGAACACTGAGAGAAGGAAAACAAATGATTTGGCCCAGACTGCAGTGCAAGGAAAGGAGCCTCATACAACCTCCTGGTAGTTCTGAGTTGAGGTGGTAGGGTTAGCAATTCATGGAGGCTGAGACAGCAAATATTTGAAGGGCAGAGAAGAGAGTGTTGCACCAACAGTAGGTTGCAGTGATACTTTGCGGACTTCCTTGGAGTCTTCAGCTGAGTGATAATTGATGCATACATATAAGATAACTCCCAAGGCTGAGAAAAGATCCACTGGGAAGAAAAAAGTAACTCACACAGAGGGCTGAGAAGAATGTGTCTCCCCATTCAAAGAGTGGGAAAACTTTGTAGTGTAAGGGACATTAGATGGAGTACTCAGAACAACGAAGCCTCCATATTGAGAACTTAGCCTCAGAATTCAGGTGGCTCTGGTCCTGCCTAAAAGTAAGCCATTAAAGGGGAGTCAGAAAACTTTATTTTTGCATGTGTGAAGGCCAGATGGAAAATGTTTCAGGCTTTGTGGGCCATGTAGTCACTATTATAATTACTCAGTTCTGCCACCGTAGTGTGAAATTGGCCATGGACAGTATGTAAATGAATGTTCCAATACAGTTTTATTTATAGAGATGGGAAGTGGACCAGATTTGGTCAGTTGTAGGCTTTTGGTTTAAAGAATAAACTTATTCCTAGTAGCATCTCAGAACCAAGCTCAAGGATATTTAAAGAAATATGAAATACTCAAAATATACAATGTCTAGCATTTGATCAAAATTTACTAGACATGTAAAGAAGCAAATTCAGTAGTGAAAAGTCAGTCAATAGAGAAATGGCAGATTTAATAAGTGAAGATAGTAACATAAATTTAAACAGGTTTACTGAATTATTTAATGAAAATTCAGTGAGTAAATTTAGGAAGATACTAAAGTGGTTGTTATAACTATGTTCCATATTTTCAAGATGTCAGAGGAACATACAAACTTTCTAAAGAAGGATAGAAAAATACCTACTAGAACTTTTATGCTTCTAGAGATGATATAAACATATAAGACATCTTGGGTAGGACTAATCACAGACTAGACATCACAAGTCAAAGATTTTATGAATTTGAAGACATAAAAATAGAAATTATTCAAAATGAAACTTGGGGAAAACTGAAAAAATGAATACAGTGTCAATAAATGGTGTGACAGCCTCAAATAAGTGAATATATATGTGTTTGGCATCTCCAGTGGAAGGGAGGGAAAAGAAAGAGTATTTAAGAAAATAATGATTGAGAATTTGCCAAATCTGATGAAAATGATAAGCCCACAAATCTAAGAACCTCAGTGAATGTCAAACACAGAAGAAAACTACACCGAAGTACACTGTATCCCAGCAGTTTAAAAACCTGTATTAGAAAAAGGGTTTTGAATAGAGGAAAAAAGACAATACACAGGAGGAAGAAAGGTAAGAATGACAGCAGACTTCTCCTTAAAGGCAGTGTAATCCGGAAGACAAGTATAGCATCTTTAAAGTACTACAACAAAAACTGTCAACTTAGAAATTTATAGCTGTGTAAAAATACTCACCTTTTTATTCATTCCATGGTTGATTGACATTTGGTTTCCAAGAGTTAGCTATTATAAATTCTGCTGCTATAAACATGGGTGTGCATATATCACGGTGGTATGATGTTTTTAGTTCTTCTGGGAAAATACCCAGAAGGGGAATAGCTGGATGGAATGGCTTTTACAGGTAAATGGATGCAACTTGAGACCATACTCATAAGTAAAATAAATCAGACTTACATGTGTAAACTTCATGTTGTCTCCCTAGTGTAAAAGACTGCAAGAATAGGATCTAAAATGCCCAGTAGATATTGTAAAATTGCAAGGAGAAGAAACTGCTCAAAAGGAAAGAACAACTAGAATGAGGGAAAGGAGAAAAGAAAGGAAAAAGATTACATATATGTATATACACACAAGATAGATAATGGTACTACTAATCTCTGTTTATCAAAAAGAATGGTGTGTGCTTTCATTGTTTGATCATTTTTTCATGCTTTTATCTTGTAATCTGAGCAAGTACTTTGAAGATAACAATACCTAATATATTAACCACTGTTAATTTCCTATTATGTTGTTTTGAAATTCTGTATTATCTTTGCTCATTTTAAAATAAAAAAATTATAACTGAAAATACTTTCAAAAAACAAGGTGAAATGAAGGCCTTCAAGAATAGAAAATCTAGGGGCTGGGGATTTAGCTCAGTGGCATAAGCAAGGCATGAGGTTGTGAGTTTGATCCCCAGTACCAAAAAAAAAAAAGAAAGAAAATCTAAAAGAATAGATAGGTTCACAGTGCAACAAAATGTTAAAGAAGCTCCTGAAGGAAGAGGGAAAGTACTACCAAAAAGAAGTAAAATATAAATCACCAGAGATGGTAACCACTGGGCTAAACATATACAATTTATTAAGATGTTTTCAAAATTTAATTTTTTTAACAAATAATATAGTATGAGATATATGACCTGTAAAAGGTACAATAATTACAGAAAAGTCAAAAAAAGGAAAAATAGAAACACCTAATCATAAAGTTTTTATGCCATATGTGAAATGATATAATATTTTTGAAGACACACTGTGATAATTAAACATAAGACTCTAAACTCAGAAGCACCTGCTAAAATACCAAAGCAGTGTAATGAGATGAGGATACAAGTAAAGCAAGAAAATATATTCAGTTCTAAATGAAGCAATAAAAGAAAAAAGAATAGTTGGGACAATTAGAAAACAAATAACAAGATGCCACATTTAAGCCTAACTCGTTCAGGAATGATACTAAATGAAGTAGTCTAAATACACAAATTAAAAGTCAAAGAATATTAGGTTAGACTTTAAAAAAAATGACTCTGTGCTACCTGCAAGAATGCATTTTGTATATTTAGACACAAAAAAGGTTATAATCTGAAGGAAAGAAAATAGTGTACCATGTTAGAATTCATTTTGAAAATCCTACAGTGGCTGTATTCATGTCAAAGTAGAAGTTGTATAGCAAAGTATATTTCTGGAAATAAAGAGGATTATTTCATAATGATAAAGTGGTAAATTCCTCAAGCAGATATGATCTTAAATGTGTATACATTAAAAAAAGAATTTTAATGTAGGTAAGGAAAACTAGGCAAGTCTATAATTATGGTCAGATTTCAACACCTTTCAATAAACAACAGATCAAGTAGATAGGATAGGTGTGGTGGTACACACCTGTGATCCCAGAATTTTAGGAGGCTGAGGCAAGAGGATTGCAAGTTCAAGCTCAGCCTAAGCAATTTAGTGATTTAACAAGACCTTGTCTGAAAGAAAAAGTACACAGAGAATCAGTAAAGATACAAAGGACTTGAATAGCAAGACTATCAACCAGTTTGACATAATTGACATTTATAGAACACTGTACCTCACAAGTATACTCAGAGCATTTATCAAGTAGATTACAGTGAATTCAAAAGAATAAAGTGTTCTCTGGCCATAATAAAATTAGAACAGAAAGGAATCTGAAAAAGCTATCTTTTAGCTGAACATTATACTTTTAAATAACCTGAGGACATTTTCTGAATCATACATCTAAATAAATTTATAAGAATATAGATCATTGAAATATATTCTCAGGCTACATTCAGAATTAAACTAGACGTTAATAAAGGAAAAAGCTAAAAAATTCTCAGGTGTTTGGAAATTAGCATGCTACTAAATAACAGGTCAAAAAAGTCCAAAGGAAATTTTGGAAATATTTTAAATTAATTGAAAAAGAAAAACCAGTTAATCAAAATAAGCATTTAATACATATAGTAGATAAGAAGAACTAAAAGCAATCTGTTTCCACCTTGGGAAATTAGCAAAAGGAGAACAAATTACAGCTAAAACAAGCAGAAGAAAGTAAATAGTAGAAATTAGAGCAGATGTCAAAAAATTTAAACAGGAAAGCAATGGAAAAAATCAGTAAAAGGAAAAGACAGTTCCTTGAGCAGATCAATACTGTAAAATTATAAACCTCTAGTTAGACAACCAAAGAAAAAATACACAAATTATCAATATTGAGAATGACAGTAGTTAACACCACTGATTATAGGATTGATAAAAGAATGCTATAGTCATTGCCAACAGATTTGATACGTTGGACAAAATGGACCAGTACCTTAAATCCACATATATACCACCAAAATTCACTCAAAGAGAAATAGCCTGAATAGTCCTATATCTACTTAGATCAAATTACAGTAATAGTAAAATATCTTCCAGGAAACATCAAGCCATGGGACAAAAAACAAAAACACCAAATAACCCATGGGACAAAAAAAGAAATGAACTAGCACCAAGAAGAGCTCTCAAGCCATGCAAATAGCTAGAAGAAAACCTAAATGCATATTAACATGTTCGTGACAGGGCCATAAATTCATATATCTCTCTGCTGGGCAGCTTGTGCCACCCAATGGGACTGTCATGTATGTGTCACCGATGGGTCTAAAAAGACAAAATGATAGAGTGAAATACTCGGGTTGTTATGGAGGATACATGAGTCATAGGATTTTTAGGACAGTGAAACTTCTTCAAGATTCAGTGATGGCTACCTGTCATAATTTGTCCCAACTCATAGAATATGCATCAGGAGAGAGTCATAATGTAACTGTGGACCTTTGGTGATGGTGATGTGTTAGTGTGACTTCGTCATTCATAACAAATGTACTAAGCTGGTGGTGGACATTGGTGATGCAGGAGACTAGAGATGTGTGAGGACAGAATAAGTGAAAAATCTCCATGCTCCAGACCAACTTTGCTATGAACCTAGAACTGCTCTGGAAAGTATTGCAAATCCAAAGGGAAATTAGAAAGCATTTAGAACTAAGTAAAAATTAAGTAGAAAACAGTGACCTTAATGACTCATGTACGGGATTGTCACAGGTGTCAAGGGTCTGGATGCCTTTCTTTTCAGGAAGATTTGTCTTCTGTTGCTAGAGAAGTTAGAATCAGGAGTGGGGCAAAAAAGTGACTCTCAGCTCTTGTTAGGAGAGAAAGTCAGTAGACTTCCCAGCTGTAGGCTAAGTTTCTTTGGTGAGACCCATTCTTCTTATATATGAATATGTAATTTTTTCAGTGCTAGGGATTGGACCCAGAGCTTTTGCACTGAGCTATATCCCCCCCGCCACCCCAGAGACAGAGTCTTACTAATTATTAAGTTCCCCAATTATGCTCAAACTCTGGATCTCCTGCTCAGCCTCCCACAACGCCGGGATTACAGAGGTCCACCACCACTACTGGCTGTTTTCGATATGCTGTAGAGTTCTTTCCAACTATTAATTTTTGAGGTAAATATCAGTAAAGAAAAAATATTTATCAATATTGAGTCTATAAATGAATATGCACACTTAAAATGATATGTCATATATCATGCACTGCTGTGGACTAGGTAATGTACTAGAAGAATGAATAGTAACTTTAAAAACAATCACAGAACTGCAGATGAAGAAGGCACTTGGTGATGGTTAGTCACACAACAGTGCCCTCAGCTCCCTGTTTCTTTATATCAATGCCTTAGGTGGATTTTTAAAAGGGAAGGTAGGATCCACTTAAGTTTGCAAATGAACGGCATTGGTAAAGAAGTCACTGAACAACAAGTTTGGAATTCACAGAAACATTTTAAGCTGAGGGACAATTAGGAATATTCAGATGTATGTCTGTGCCAGCCAGAGGTTGGCATGTAAACGTCACCTCCTCCTGAAAGCTTTTCCTGGTCTCCCAGGTGTGGTGTCCTGTCTGTCTCTGTCTTCGCACGGCCTTCTGTACGCCCTGTACTCTCACATCTACCTGCTACCTCCCTCCATGGAGTGCTGCAGGAAAAGAGTGAAACATGAAGCTTGCTGTTTACTGCTGCAGTCTTTGCTTGTGCTGGAAAGCTAATCTGTTGTCGCTTAGTAATGTGAGAATGAGATGAAATAACACATGCATTCGTTCTTTTTGAAGACTGAAGCATTATCTACATCGATGAACACCCCGCATGCATCTTTCCTTTCATGCCTAAGTCTGTGACTTCTTCCTGTTATTGATACATTTCTTCTTGAAATGGCCGAAGGACAAGAGCTAAAGCTGAGCTATACAAAGCACACACACATACACACACATTGTTGTTTTATACAAATGTGTTTGTCTCAATTAGCTCTTTTAAAAGATACTTTAATTAGCATTTCTATCTTGTAAAGTAGCTTTTTAAGTCTTATATAACAGTTTGATCTTGGCTCATTATTTGATCTCCATAAAATGCCAGCCTTAAGTGCTAAACTTAGTGCTGGAGGGGAGGGTTAAGTGTAACCTAGCAGCTGAATTTTATGATTAAATTTTATGATTTTCTATTTTTATTGAAAAGGAAATTTTTTTACTGAAAAGGAAGACCAGATTTTATGTTGATTTAATTTTTCAATGTTGATGATAATCACTACCATAACTGCTCATTTATTGTTTGCTAACAGGGATGTGGGTGCTTTAAACAAGTTGTCCAATTTCATCCTCTACAAACCCTGTGAAAATATTGTTATCCTCTCTTAGAGATGGAGAAACTGAGCTACTGAAACTACTGCTGATTTCACTTTAAATTACTAAAAGGTGACAGTAAAATTTAAATGTCAATCTGACCCAAGGCCACACTCCTTACTGAATGAAAGTGAGACAGTGGATTGAATTTCAGAATTGATTTTGATAGCCGAGTGTAGTGGCAGACGCCTATAATCCCAGCGCTTGGGAGGCTGAGGCAGAAGGATTGCAAGTTAGAGGTCAGCATGGGCAACTTAGACCGTGGCTCAAAATAAAAATAAAAAGGGATAGGGATATAGTTTAGTGGAAGAACACTTATCTAACATTCAGAAGACCATGGATTCAACTCCCAGCACTAAAAAAACAAAGTTGATTATGATTATTACTGTAGTTACAGCAAGAGAGCTTTAGTGAATAATTATAGTCACAGCACAGAGGAGTTAGGTAATATAAACAGCATGTAGGTTAGAGATAGGGTACTTGAATTTGAGATTTTTAACTCCACTAGGTGACTTGGTGACTTTGGCACATTCATTTACCTGTCTTGAGCCTATTTTCTCCTCCTCAAAAATAGACTAAAAACTACCTACCCTGGGGGTCATGGAAAAGAACAAATCAATCCTTTTCCTAAAGGCTTTGTAAATGCTTCTGAACGATACAGAAGTGAGTTGATGGGTGTGTGTGGTCACTTGCTTTACCCTTTCTTTAAAGTAGTTTTTGGAGTGCTTTTAAAAAGAGTTTGATTTACAGGGACTTAGTAAATTTCCAGAGACCCTCTATTGAATCAGGTTCAATTCATAAGACTGGCCTTCTTTAAGGAGCTACTTGGTTTTGGAGGAGTGCTCATTTCACAGTACCTTGTAAAGAAATTCCTGTCGTATATTTCAGTCTGCATTTTGGAAGAATAGAAGACAGAGGCTAAATATGTCCTCAAAGTCAGTCAGTGTTGGAGTTAGCTTTAGGGTTCTAATTTAGTGGCTGCATTGCCTTGGTCCCAGGCTATCTTTCCTGCCCACTTTAGAGTTCTGTATTTCCCAACTTATTTCCATCCCAACTTGAAAACAAGCAGAAGTCTTTTTCTCCCTGAGGGCTGTTTGGCACTCTGCAAAACAGCATCTTGGGCAGGCAAAGAGGGACGGTAGAGGACAGTGGACTCCAGAGGTCTTCAGTGGTCCCCGGGGTCCTGGTTATAGCTTCTCAGTAGGCGTGTGGAAAGGTCGTGTTCTGCGTCAAGGAATGAGTTCTCCATACCTTTCTTTCCAATATTGTTTATTTTCTTTTCGGTTTAGGAATTTCGAAACTTAACCCATCTATTCCTGTGTTTGCTCAGAGTGGCAGGAATGGAATGAATGAAACAAATGCATCTTATCACAGGCTCTCATGAAGGTTGTCTCAGAGAAGCAGTTCTGGATCCAATGGCGAGTTCAGAAACCTTTTAATTACATTTGTTTAATTACATTTGTAGGTAACCAATGGGAATGAGTCAATGTCTTTCAGATGCCCTCTTGCCAACCCTGTCCCCCTGTTTACCCACACGAAGGCACACACAACTCATCCACACACAGCCTGTCATTCAGGGGCTGGGTGGAATGAACCCCTGGGCCAGTAAAACAAAAGCTCACAGACCCATCTCTGTTTACGTTTTTGTTTTGTAAACAGCGTTCATGCATGCTTTTTGGAAGTGCTGTGGCCTTTCCTAGCCACTGCCCCTGGCTCTTCATGAGGCATTCACTGGCTGGGTGTAGCAAAGCAGCTTTAACACCTAGGAGCACGGCAAAGGACCCCAGGACCGGGATGACTGTTAGACAGGGAATAGTTTCCTAACCGTTCGGGGTTCGGTGACATGAAAGAAATTGCAGTTTGTTAAGTGAGACTATCAGCCATCACTCCTGGGGGCAGAAAGGGAGAGTGAGAGGGAGAAGTTTATTTATGGAATGTCAGGGGGCCATCCAGGCCCAGAAGCAGCGGACTTCCCTCTGCGCCGGATTTCTCCCTCTGACCTTGGATGAACTAGTGAGCAGTATATTATGCTGGCCGATTGTGCCGGTTTGTCACGGGTAGCATTCTGGACTGTCACGGGAATGTAGGAAATGGATGAATTTGAATTGAACCATGAGGTGGTCCTCTGGGCCCTATCGTGGTCTCAGGGAGACCTGTCGCTGTTCATCTGGGCTGGGCCTAATGAAAGCTCTGGAGGGGAGAGAGGTGGGCCTTTGATCTCTTTGTTGCAGCTGCTCCCTGGGAACTTGCTGAAATCAATGCCCTGTTTTCCTGAAGGACTGAATGGCTCTGCCTAACTAGCTTTGTGAAGCCATGGGGAATTCACTGCTTGTGTTTATTGACAGCTGAAAAGGAGCACATGGGGTGGAATGGACCTTCTTGTGAAAACCAGGCACAGGGAAAATTAGACTTCAATTTAACACAGAGGAATTTGGAAATTCACCCCAAAGGAGACGGGAGTTTCTCATGCTTACATTAGAATGACTCAAGTTTGGGGCCAGTGTGCAGTGAACAATGGAGGTTTTGTCACAACTATGTTATAAGTAGGAATATGGTATGCATCATAAATGATCTTAAGTAAAAGTTGATTCAACACCCTCCTTTTTAAAAACACAGATGTAAAGAAAGGCAAATACCATACTGTGATAAGGTGAAGCTTTCATTTTTGCCTTCAGAAGAAAAAAGTGATATTTAAAGTAAGAATATATATATACATATGTGGGTATGTAAATATGTACAAGATAACTATACTACTAATCTCTGTTCGTCAAAGAGCACAGTTGTGTTTTCATTGTCTGATGGTTTGATCATTTCTTTCATGCCTACGTCTTGTAATCTGAACAACTATTTTCAAATTAACAATATGCAGTATATCACCAAGTGTTAATTTTGTTTCTTTTTTTTAAAATTCTGTATCATTTTTATCCTTTTTTTTTAAAAGAGTATTATATGTGAATTTTCTCGTCTTTTATTCACTTAGGTTTTAAATTTGGGATCTAAGTTTTACTCATGCCAGTAGTTCATACCATTCTGCACTGTGTATGTATTTCATGGGGAATATTATGATACATTTATTTTTTAAAATGTATACTCCTGGGATTTTGTAACTGAAAGTCAGTGTCAAATATAGATGAAACTGGCTAATAGGGCCAAAATAGCACCTAAAATTACCATGGTTCATAAATCTTAAAACTACCACCTGCCTTTTTAGACCATAGTAAAGAAAAAATCTTGCACTTGCCACAAGGAAATGTCATCATCCCTTCTTGCCCACTGCTCCTACCCCTGGAAGAATTTATGGCTTCTTCCTTTGGCCCCCAGCCCTTTGTGCACACCTCAATTATAGTACTTAACACACTGCCCCAAGCCCTTTGTTTAGGTGTATTCTGTGAGCTGGAAGTAAAGCAGCTGTGTTGTATTCATTTTGGTATCTCCAAGCTTAGCAAAGCACTTGGCTCAGTAAATGCTGAATAAATGATTGATGGCTCCCTGTACATTCCTTTGAATGTAATTACTTATCCAGCCTTCCGCAGTGAATTCTAAATTTTAGGAAAAACCTGATTGGTCTGTTGTTACCTGATTGGTGCTATAGCTTTTAGAAATCTTTTCTTTATGGAGAATTAGTAAACAGGCTTTCCCTTTGGCAGGTTCATTGGGCAGCCCACCAGGCTGCAGGAGGGGGCACAAACCATGTATGGCCTGGTCCTTTTCAGAGCCAGCTCTCTGCTCTATTATTCTTCCGTAAAAATAAACTTCAAGGTGATGTTTTGCTACTACTATTAAGATGAAAAAGCTTTTAATTAAGAACTTTGTAGGCTTTCACTTAACCAAAATTAGTGGCTCAGATGGATGCAGCTTCCATTTTATATGACTTAATTGTATGATGTAATGTTAAATAATGCAAACAAAGCATCCTTTAACAATTTCCTCAACCAGGTCAACTACCCCTCTCTCTATTATAAATCTTTTATCAGAGGATGCAAACATCTTCAGTTCTCAGTGAAAAGTGAAAGGGAAACTTTGATTTTGAAGGGTTGAGAACTCTGATTTCACAGGACTCTAAGACAAACCCAATTTCTGAGCTATTCTCAAGTTACAATCTATTTCTTTTTTAAGCCTGAACTTAATTTAAGCCTGAACTTAATTTAAGCAGGAAATAGTTCTCAACATTCTTTGGAAAAATAACTTCTTACCATCATAACGATTTTTGAGAAACTGTAGAGGATAGAGGAGTAAGCATAAAAGCACAGAAACTGGCTAATATTCGACTCATTTTAATTTTTACCACTACCATTATTTTTAAAGAATCTACTTGGATTTCTGTTTTGACTAAAAGAAAAGGATGAAATTTGAAATACAGGTGTACAGATTTGTGGGTCGTGGCAAGACTCCTGTAGAGGAATGGGTATCTATATGGGTTGTACTAATATGGTAGATTTCACAGGTTATCTTGATGCTGAGATTATAGATTTCTTCTAAAACAGGAAACTTACCATGGCTTTGATCTTTGGTAGACTCATCTCCTTGAGTATTCACTTGTAGATAAGAAAGCTTTACTTATAACTCTAAAGTTTTATAGCGTGGCTGCTCAATCCTTCCACAGTAGGGGAAGGGTGAAGAATAGAGGAAAAAGTAGGAAACCCAAGTTGGACTTTCCCGTGTGATAGTGCAACTTTTTCAGTGGTAAAGCTTATCTTTATCTGCTTTATCTACATTCAGACCAAGGAAGTGGCTGCCACCAGAAACTGTGTGCTTGCTATGTTTATAGAATCAGATAATTTCAACTATGGCATCCTCCATAAAACGGCCTTTTTTTTTTTTTAAGCCTAAATACTGAAATAACAATTTTAAGTCATTCAAGCGTCAGCCCCGCAAAACAGTTTTGGGGATCAATATGTTTTGGAGCTCTTTCCTGTATCTTTGTTATGCTACTTAAACAGATACTCTAGTAGAAAAGATACCAGATTCTGTCCTTTTAGCTTCCCATCCATCCACACTGAATAAATAAAGTGGTGTTGTAAAAGGCCCATGTAATCCTGGGGTGGTAGCACATATCTGTAATTCCAGCACTTTAGGAAACTGAGGTAAGAGGATCATAGTTTGATTCCAACCTTAGCAATACCTGTCTAAAAATAAAAAGGGCTGGGGATATAGCTCATTGCAAAGGCCCTGTGTTCAATTCTGAACACTTCTCCCCCACTCCATCCTGCAAAGAAAGTCTCATGGAGTCACTGACAATGAGACATCCTCCTTACCCACTAGACTGAATTGCAGAAGATCCTGAAATATAAGATCATTTAAAATTATATGTAAGGTGTATATGAAGCCAAATGTTACTATAGTATAAAGATTTTCATAATAGTTCATTACTTATTTGTACTTATTGTTCAGTATATTCACAAGGATGTTAAATATTTAGTATATATATAACTAAGTGGGTGCAACATTGCTTATTGTCTCCTTTAGTGAGACGTTTTTCAACAAGGAAAGACCTCCTGCTCAAAGGGAAAAAACAGCCAATGGAGTTCCGATTATCTTCTCATTTCCACTTCAGGCTGTAGGGTATTTATTCTTTGGGTCCCTGGAAAATAATTGCAAATGCAAATGCTTGCTGCTCACCAGACACAGGGGTAAGCGTTTTTCTCCTGTCAGCTCATTTACTCTGCAAAGGATCTTGTGCTGCACGTGTATTACTATGGTGTCTCCAGTTTACAGGTGAAGAAACTGAGGTAGAGAAATTAAACCGATTGGATGAGGTTCCTCAGTAGATCCAGTTAGTGCGAGGATTTGAATTGAGCCTTGTGACACCATAGCCATGCTGTTAACAACACTGCTAGTACCTCTCTCAAATGGAAAATCCTTTAAAACTAAGTATAATGGCAAGCAGTCTAATCCCAGCTACTGCGGAGGCCTAGGCAAGAGGATTATAAATTCAAGACCATCCTGGGCAACTTAGTAAGTCCATGACTCAAAATTGGTACACGCGCACGCGCGCGCGCACACACACGTATGTATTCTTTCAGGAGTTAAAGGATGTTGCACTGTGACACGTGTGTGGTGGGGAAAGATTTTTTGATGCTGACACTTCCTAGTTCATATTCTGCAGAGGTAAATGTCGTCGTGAGGGGTACCAGTATGGTTTCTCTGTCCTTTTTTACACCTCTTTCTTACGTTTTTTCCCCTAGGTTTGCTCTCACATCTGATGTGGCCTCTGTTTTGGGTCACATGTGAAACTCACCTGTACCTCAAACAGGACGGTAAGCCCTCGGATGCTGCACATCCACCCCCTCTGTGGCCAGCGATAACTGTTCCCATTTTCTCCCTGCAGTGGAGCCCACGCCAACGCCTCTTGCGCGGGAGAAGGGTTACAGCATTTCCGCAAACCTCGGTGCCAGAGAGTTTGCATTTGAGGAACTTTAGGCCTTGAGGGAAAAGTAGGATTGAGGGATAAAGGCTAGGAATTTACAAAACCCTATCTTTAAAAAAAAAAAAAAAAAAAACCCAATAGAATTTACTAAGAACATCACCACAATCCATATTAGAATTGATGGATGCTGTACCATTGATTTTTGTGTATCATGATTTGCTTACTAGAACATTTATGATCTCCTTCCCTTCTATTTTAAAAAGATGTTTTAAAGTTGTTTTATCTTTAAAAAAACAACAAAGAAAATACTAGGACATGGTATTGTCCTCTATTCAGAATCTTACATCTGCTCTGTGATGTATAACAGTCTAAATCATCCTCTCTGAATCACACTGTGGGGCCACTGTCCATTTATGTGCATGTTCTATCCAAATTTCCTGAAGTTGTGAGGTAGGTAGGCCCAGAATTTATTCGAAGGAATCTGTGGTTGGCAGGGTCCCTGTTACATATCAAAAGTTTTATTTCTCATTTTCCACCATTCTTACAAAGATAATGGTTTGTTTTAACCACACATTTCAAGATAATGGTCCTTAATTCCTGCCTTAAATTTCCTATCCCACATTTCTGTGGTTTTTCTCCATAGCATGTGTTAGTTCTCAGTCCAAGCCCGTTTCACCCTAAAGCAACCCTTCCCTTGTTTTGCAGCTTTTACGCTGTTGCTCAACCATAACTCTTGGCTTCTTCCCAGGTATTTTTATACAAAATGTCCTTTTCTGCAGTCCCATATTTTTTTATTCCAGTGGTTTTTGTAAGTTTTCTTATCTATCTTACATCTCTGTCCCTCTCTTTCTGTCTCTGTCTATCTGTCTGTCTGTCTGTCTGTCTCTCTCTCTCTCTCTCTCTCTCTCACACACACACACACACACACACACCACATTTTCCCAAGATAAATCACTTCCTGGCTTTTTTGATCTTAAGGCTGATTTCCAGCTGTCTCGGGTGGGGGTATCAAGTGTGCCCATGTGCATTCTGCTCTCCAGTTGACTTTTTTTTTTAATATTAATAGTGGGTTTTCACTTATTAGCACATGTTTGCAGTACATGAAGTTTACATTCATCTTGGAGATTAGTACATGTGTGTAATCTCCAGATAATTCCAAAATTTGTCTAATTCCCCAACAACACATTCAGAAGAAAAGATTTTGGAAAGGTCAAAAATGCATGAATGGCTTCATCTTTTGGATATTTATAAGACCAGTATGTGCCAAGCCCATTCGCAATTGTTTTCTGTCATCAAACGCAGTCTTCATCAGTAGCACAGTAAATTGTATTGCACTACTTAAGAATTTAGTAATTTTTCCAATACACAACATACACTGTTAAAGCAAATAGATAATAATAGAAATTTCTCTTACATGCATATGTTAGAAAGTAAGATGATGATTCACATTAAAGAGAATTGAAGTGGATCATTCATGTAAATGCTCTTTGTTGCATGTTTTGGGTTCTAAAATAAATTATTAACAATATTAAAGTTTCCTTGTTAAAAGCTCATCCATTGTGTAAGTAAAAATCACTCCTGCTACTTCATATAGGCCGCACCTAACTATGTACATGTTGGACTCTGTACCCATCATTATGCCACTATATGTATCCATATAATGGATCTTCTTATAGCAGCTCCATAAGATAGATATCACCATCTTGTGGCAGAGGAGACTCAGCTTTGTGAAGAAATGATGCAACTTGGTGGAGGTCAGGTAGCAGAACCAGCATTAAACTCTAAACCTAGAACTCTAAAGCTAGTTTTCTCTCCAATCTGTCTTGGGTTGTATCTAGAATACTGTTCTTGGATTAGTTCTTTAACCACAGGATCTTAACAGTATTAAGTATACAGTATTAAGTAGAGTTTGCATCCCTCATAATGAATGGAGCAAGAGTAGAACACATTATTGTACCACTTTCAGATAAGAAAACTTATTATCTAGAGAGTACTATTAAAACTCACTTCCCTTCTTCATGAGTAATAAATAAAAAGTGAAAATGAAGGCAATTAAAATCTTAATAGAGGAAAGTATTAAATATAACTATTAAATTAACAAATAAAGTTTATTTTTCAATGTTTAAAATGCTGGAAACTATATGCTGCAACAAAGTATGTTCTGTTTGGGGACTAATCTTAATTAGTCCATTTTGTAGAATTTACCAAGGTAATACTTTTTTTTTTTTGTTTCAGTAGCAGGAATTAAAAGTGATTCATGAAACACACATGATCACCATGTAAATTAAGACATAGTCTTTTTATTTTGTTTTTCTGAGATGGTTCTCATTAGTCTCAACTATTCAAATCAAACTGCATAAGTGTTGCTAGTTCTGATACAGGGAAGAAGTAGAACTCTGAATGGTTTTGTGGAGAAACTTGGGCATTCAGTGGTAGCATTTATTCTTTCGAGCAGTTTTGTTGCTTGCTTTGATTTTTGCTATGGGAATTACTATGTGCCTATTTTATTTTCTTTTCTTAAAATTAAGTTTATTGGTACATTTTAAATATACATAACGATCACTTTGATCATAGGGACTTTGTACTTGTACGTGACTTAGCTGTTTGCCCATTTCAGTGTGTGTAATTGATAAATCCAGGAGAATCATCTCTCTATCTGCTGCCCGAAGTCTCTTTCTATAACTCAAGCCTGAACACAGTGCTCAGTGATTAAAAATTCAGTGGCTCGGATTAGACAGGTCTCTTGGTTGCAATTGACAGAAGCGAATGAACCGTTGAAGAATTCTAAACAGGCGACTGACAGGAACACTACTTGCATGTTAGAGGAGCCACACTGACAGCAGTTTTCTGAATGAATGAAGGGAACCAGTTCAAAACCAAAGAGCCTGGGGAAGAAGTGTGCATCTCAGTGTCCAGCGTGCAGAAGTGGCGCTTTCCTGGACCTGGCTCCGGGCTCCTCACTAGGGTGCTGGGCATCTGGAAGAAGCTAGATAAGAATTCAGGCTGCACCAGTGGAGTGTGTGGTCCTCCCTTCTCTGCCTCTCTCCCCACCGGCGCACAGGCACCACAGATGGGAATGCAGCCTCCTGTGGGTCACAGCCCTCATAGCTGCACACCCCAGCCACCCTTCGGATTTACTGATGTGCCCTTCGGCCAGAAAATAAGCTTCTCTGCCTGATGCTCCCCTGTCTGAAATGCTGCCAGCCACAGCTCTTTGCACTCAAAAGTTCTAATTTCTGCGTTATAGCTGATCTATCTTGGCACGTCCAAAATCCTTTTCAGGCTTTACCAGGGCCTTTAGAAATCCTCTTCTGGAGGGGGCAGGCATTCAGCTACAAGCTGAAGTGGAATTTCCTTGGAGAATGGGACTCAACCCATTTGTCACAAGGATTTATACCTTTTCCACAAAGCGCCTCAGTTTCCTGGAGACCATCATTTCCATCTTATGGAAATCACGTCCTGACCCCTTTCCTGCACCCTGGCTTAGGAGGGACAACCAGGGTTAGGGAACAGGGGTGTCCTGGACCTAAAATGCCAGCTACTAGGGCTCCTCTTTCTGCTTCAAAGCAGATTCCCCTATTTTCCTTTTTTTTGGTTTGTTTTTAGCAATCCAGAGCTTAAGATGAAGGCCTTCCCCTTTCTAGGAATTCATGTGTGGATCAGAGGCATTATCTGTGCGTGCTCTGTCGTCTGCCCTGGTTTCCTTCCTCCATGCAGTGTCCAGCCCAGGATCTAAGGCATCAACCCCGCCCCCAGGTCACTAGCCCCTTCACAGAACTATGGGGCTGATGGTGGCCTTTTTATGAAAAACGGGTCCTCAGTTGTTGTAGGTAGGTAGGGTTCTAAGTAGGATTCGTAGCATCTTCCTCAGGGACCACAGATCAGACTCTCACTGCACAAGGTTATTCCCCATCACCATCTTCGTTTGAACTTTGGCCTCCGTTCTGCCAACGTAGAGGAGAAATTCATTTCCTGAGTGTAATGTGCCTCCCCTGCTGAGAAAACTAGAACCGCAAGAGTTCCATAGCTCCTGGAAGGTAAAGAACTGCCTCGGACCTTCTGTATCCCATACGGGTACTATCTTCCAGTCTTGCAGCT
This sequence comes from Hydrochoerus hydrochaeris, assembly GCA_004027455.1. Classification (NCBI taxonomy): domain Eukaryota; kingdom Metazoa; phylum Chordata; class Mammalia; order Rodentia; family Hydrochaeridae; genus Hydrochoerus; species Hydrochoerus hydrochaeris. The sequence continues at coordinate 168,183 of PVLA01003115.1, forward strand.
GTGTGCTCAGAGCCAGAAGTGGAGGTCCAAAACCTCCTACTTAAGGCCTGGCTTCCAGCAGGGGCAAGGGCAGGAGCACCCAGCTGTCCTCTCAAGAATTCTACTTCTGCCCTAGAGAGCCACGCAAGGCAAGGGTGCGAGTGCTAGGGGCTGGCAGATCTCCTTTTCCTTTCTCTTTCCAGACTTGGGGTGTGGAATGGAAGAAAGGAGAGTGTCCTTCCCTCCCCCCTCCTTATACATCCCTCCTCTGCTCTCAGAAGTCCAGCAGAGTTTCTTCATTGGGTTTAGATGTTAACAGACTTCTTCAGGCCTTTTCTGGCTTTGGCTGGGTTAAAATACAAGGGATAATGAACCTTCCGCCTGTTATGAATGAGCTAGAAAGGGAAGAGGGGCAGGACAAAGTCAAATGCCTCACCATGCTGAATTGTAGGCCAAAATAAAGGCAGTCAGTACCTAAGGAGAAGGTAACTATGGGACCCAGGGAGGAGGGAACAGGCTAGAGAAGGTAAACCCATACAATCTGAATACCTTAATCAGAGAGAAAAAAATCTAGTTATAACTCCAGAGTTTCTGACTTTGTGGTAGCTGGGAAGTCATAGCAAAGGGATGGAATCTCAAATCACATACTCCAGATTCACATCCCAGCTCAGCTGCTTGCTGGTTGTGGAATCAGGCAAATCAGCCCAACTTCTAAACTTTGCTTTTCCCATAGTAAAGTAGGGCTGCCACTGCCTACTCAGAGCCTTATTGAGGGTGTTAAGTATCAAACCATAGCCATCACCTCTGAGCAACCAAGAGCTGATAGCCATCACTACCCAGCGGTACCCTCAGCCAACTTAGGTAGTGCCAGGAGGCTCCAGCTTGAAACGAGGAGTGTGAAATTCCACTTGAAAGACATGACTAGACAGGGCACTGTGACATAATGCAGGCTGAGACATGCAGGGAAGAGGTAGATGCATTGGTCTGGAATTTGAGAGGAAGACCAGGGTTGGCCAGGTATGGTGATGCATGCCTGCAGCCCCAGCTACTTGGGAAACTGAGGCAGAAGACTCCTGATGAAGTTGGAGTCCAGCCTGAGCAACTTAGTGAGACCGTGTCTGAAAATTTACAAAATGAAAAAGGCAAGAAGTGTAGCTTATTGGTAGACTGCTTGCAACATTGGGTATTGCAAAATAAATTAGTTAAAAGTTTGGTATTGAAGATATTTGGGAGGCCTCTGACCTCAGGAAGCAGTTGAAACCATGGCATGTGAATGAGGTCTCCCAGGGAGTATCTATAATAGAAAAGGTAGAGGGTCCGGTGTTAGGCTCAAAAATGTGTTTAAATTTCATGGGATCCTTGAACAACATGCCCCTCCTGGGACATCTTTAAAATGATGTCACTATCTGGAGGTGAATCTGAGTATTCCACTTAGGGTCTCTTCTGGAAAGACAGGCTCTCGTTGTTTACCATGATTGATCTGTCTTGCTGTGGTAATATTTAGTTGTCAATAATCTTCGAACTCAGGTGGGCCTCTTCCCATCTGGAATTATGAACTAGAGAAAGAAAATTAAACATGTGAGAGGCTTTGCAAAAACAAACCTGGCAAATCTTCAGTCTAAAGGATTCCTCCACTGAAAACAAGGACTGATTTTCCAGGGTTGGGGTTGCCTAATTCTTTTCCGCTCAAATCATTAGAAAAAAAAAAAAAAAAAGTCAGTTTGGAAAGTTTGCCTAAGTTAAACCAGGAGTCACAAGAAGTGAATGAGCTAGAACTGGAAGAAATCTTTTTTGCTCAGTTTGGGCTTCAGCAGCTGCTCTGCCAATAATTAACCCCACTCATTGTCTGAGAAAAAGCACCTCCCTAAATTCTGTCCTCAGAAGCAGACACCTAGAAAACACATCATCTCAGCAAAAAGGCACTGTAGAAATCATATGCTCTAGATTTGTGAAACTTTTTTTGTTGTCAATGAAAGGCTTCCTGAAAATATTTCCCATTCATTAAAGACAGTGAACAAATGTGGTTATCACATGCTAATCTCTCTCCCAAGGAAAGCATGATGTTTTGAGCCACTGTGGAACTCAGAAAGTTTGATCTTTAGGATTAACTTCATGGGATGACTTTTTATGACATAAATAAATTGCCATCTGAAAACCTCTGCTTTTGAAATCTACGTCCAGACCCAGAGAGCGGTCTGCAAGTTGCATCCTATCAAACCAAGATGTGTTATTTTTCCTGATTGTCTCTTCCCCACTGTATTAAATTGTCATACACTGCGTGTGACTGTCCCCTGGGCCAGGCCTGAGTTAGGTTTCCCGTTGCATTGTTAGCTGTGACCATGGGAGCCTGGTGCTGAGACGGCAGGTGGGAACAGTGCGGGACTTGATCTTCTCCCTGCCCGAGCGCTCCGCTTTCAGCGAGCGTGGCTCACACTGAACAGCTTAAGAATAAGCTCCTGTGTGAGCCTTTGGAAACCAAGAGGCATTGTTGAATTCAGAAAGGAATTGCAGGGTGTGTGTGTGTGTGTGTGTGTGTGTGTGTGTGTGTGTGTGTGTGTGATAATTTGAATATTTTGACAATGGAGCTAAGCTATTGCTGGCTGGGCTTGTGTATCTCATGTTCAGGGTACCCTTTCCTGGGAAGGAGAAGACTGCCCCCACCTCTCTGAATACATAAATTGATACTGTCCACTTGTAAAATGGACAAGCACAAAGCATCATCCAGAAGAATTTGATTCTTTTGCCTTAGTGTTTTTTAAAGCCCTGGTGGGGAAAGTTTACTACAAGCTTTTGGGGACCACCCATTTAAACCACCCTGGTAAACACTGAGCATTTCAAGATGAGAGGCGGATCACGGATCACGAAGATGATATGTGAAGTGTTTAGACATGCAAAATAAGGAGGAGACTGAACAGAGACCAAATGACTCAGACAAATAACCCGTTCACCTCCAGTTTCTTCCTGAGCTCTGTCAGGTTATTTTTAAACTTCAGTTGTCTGAAAAACTCATAATTTCTCCATTTTTAATTTATGAGGAAGTTCTATACAGGGTTCTGATCAAATTAAGAGAAGCAGGCAGCCAGTGATTAAATCACTTAGGTGAGTTATACTTGGCTTTATTTCATAATCAATTTACCTTTGTACCAGTGAAGAAAATCCTATGAAGCTTTCCCATTAAGAGGATCTGTTGGTTGGAATGGTTTTAGTGGGAAGAAGGCATGTTTTATCACTAATTGGTGAACAGAGATACTGGTTTTGCAATGCTCATGAAGGTTCAGTGGTACAAAACCAGCAGCAGACTTGGTTCCTGAGGACTTGGTAGAATCATAAATCCTCAGAGTGCCCAAAATATTTCAGTCTGTGCTGGCCTAACCTGTGGCCTAAGAATCTGTCCTTTAAAAAGGTTTTCTTCTGCTCATCCAGATTTAGTCATTACTAAATTGAATATTCAATTTGGAGATGTCAGTGGTTTTTTTATTAAATATTACTTCACTTTTTTTTTTGTACCGGGGATCGAACTCACGACTGTGCACTTGCAAGGCAGGTGCTTATGCTGCTGAGCTAAATCCCCAGCCCTGATGTCAGTGTTTTGACCTTACTTATTTGATAAGCCTTAATGTTTATCACAAGCTTTTGCTGAAAGTGTTGACCAATCACTGCTGACTTTGAGTTCATAATTTCAGGTTCCATTACTGCATAGATTTGCAAGGTATTTTAATTCTGTTAGTTTAAAAGAAATACCATTTCCTCTAAGTGCTGTTTTGAATGTTTTATGTAAGCAATTTCACGTGTTCTTTTTTTCTCCTTGCTGAAAGGCAGAGAAAAACTTGACAGTCATTTTAATTCAGTTGCAGTAGGACAAAGGATATAAGTAAGGATAAACCATCAAAAGGCATGAAAAATCAGGACACTGCAGTGGGGTACACATATGTGTATGCAGGTTACAGCATGGTGGGGAGAATGTTTCTCTAACTTCGTTGACTGGAAGTGTGCAAACCGTGTCCTACAGATTGGGATCTTCAGACTGTAGGGAGGACTCCAAGCCCACCTCACAGCTGACGGTTCCTGTCACCCAGGGGGTGCGCAAGCTTTAAAATCATTTCTAGTGGGCTGTGTGTATGAATAATTGCTTGGAGACACAGCAAACAGAGGCAAGGGTACATCAAGAAGGTTCTAGTGGAGAATAAGTAGACTTTCTTCCCTTTTCCTCCTCCAACTGCAAAATATTTTAGGGCAGGCTTCTTTTGCTTTACTTTTGTATCCTCTGCATTTCAGGGAATCTGGCAGCCACTTATCTGCTGACCCCATCTGCAGCCCCAGGAACACTGCAGATCTGCAGAATTTTCTGCTGACAACTTGTCAGTTCAGAAGCTCAAAAACCACCTGTATGATTGGCCTTACTTGTGTGCCTTAAGATGTGTCAAGGTTGCCTGCCCCATGTAGAAGCCGAGGGGTCACCTGGGGAAGGGGACCAGTCACATCACAGCTGCACCATGTCACCCACTACCCATTCTTAGGCTTTCTTTGAAAATTCAGTCAGAGCTCTTGCTGAAGGTCTCGGCTGCTGCAGACACTGGCTGGGCAGAAATAGGAAGAGACTGCCAGTGACTGCTATGTTAGCCTCCATCAGTATCACTGGTGAGGAGAAGCAGGGACTGCCCGGGGTGGGAGGGGGGTCCTAACACTTCCTGGGCGCTTACTGTGAATCAGGCCCTTTTCTTAGCATGGTCCATCCTTGGCGGTTTCATAGTCAGTGCTTGTGAGTGAAGAACATCAGTCCACTGAGCCCTAATGGGGACAGTGATGCCTTTGTAGCTGCCTCACCAGGCCGCAAGATAGAAATTATTAGACAAATTAGCATGGGTGGGCTTTACGAAATACTTTCATCATTGTACTAGATATAGTATTATTTTGATTCTCATGGAAATGCGTTAGTGAATATTATTTTGATCTGTTGACCAAGGGGTTAAAATTCATCCCAATGGGGCTGAACATATCTACCAGGAACTAAGAAAGAGGATGGGATGCCTGATGGGCTTGGCGGTCAGGGAGGAGCAGTCTCGGGAAGGTCCTGTTAGGGGTCTGCAGTTTTCAGAGCAGGCGCACAGGCTGGAGTCAGGTGGGAGTCAGGCAGGAGTCGGGCAGGGGTGGCCCATGCCAGGCCGTGTCTGTCTCAGGAGCTTCAATGGCAAGGCCAGCGGAGACCAAGAGCAACCTGAGACGTTGCTGCAGGCTCCTGAGAAGGAGCATCCAGTCTGGCTCGCAGCGTGTCAGGCTTATTGTGAGCAAGGCGCTGGCCTCCAGGGCGCTGGGCGCGGCAGCACCGGGCAGGGGTGGACCACACATGTGCACTGCAGGGACAGCTACTTCTCAGCCTACATTCCTCCTCCACTGAACCCGGCAGGATTGTGATGGTCTATTAAACAAACAAAAGGCCGTAAGTTGTGAATGGGGGAAGAGCAAAGGGGGCAGGCTTGCAAGCATTCCTCTCTTTCTCTGCTTTCTCCCCATTTCCTTAACATTCCTAACCCGCTCTTTCCAAGAAGCTGGTGCAGGAGCTTAGAAAAGTCACCTCATTTCTCCAGTGCTGCTTGGCTTTGAAACAAACCCAACAAAATGTTTAGCAGCTTTAAAAAGGTAAGCTTAAAGGACCATTGATAAATATTTCAGATTTATTTCTGAGTGAACAATTTGCCAGGCACAGGAGCAGCAGTTTGACTTTTCTCACATCGTCATCCACGTACTCAGTTTAAGTTCAGGAAATCCACCCACTGACAGAGCTTGAAACACAAGTGCACTTTGTCATTGTAAAACCACCCATCACATCTGTGTCCCAGCTCATCAGATGGGGCCTGGGCTTGACTGGCATGGGGCAAAGAGGTCTTCAGAGCAGGACCTCGTGTTTGTTGTTCTCTCCAGGTAACTCAGCCACGCGGGGCAGGCATAACTGTCCTCCGAGGTCCCCTCTGGAATGCAGTCTGCTGAGGAAACCATGGGGCCTCGCGCACTTCTGGTTCCCAGTGTAATAAGCCCACAGGTCCTGGCCTGGACACGGGCACCTGCCCCATCCCTTCCCCACCTCGACCCCTTCCCTGCCTCCCAGCCAGCCTGGCCTAAGCTCCAAAATGCCCTGCACTGATTTCCACGTTCTTTCCTCAGCCTGAAGTCGCCTTCCTCTTCTGTCCTGTTGGTGGTACTTCAGGACTCAGCCTAAGCAGCTGTAATCAAAATTTAGGCAGTGCAGATACTCAGAAAGGAAAAAGAAAAATTATGTATCATCTTATCCCCTTTCCCAGTCAGATCCTGGGACATATTGAATTATTTTTCTTTTTTCTTTTTTTTTTTTTTTTTTTAGACAGGGACTCACTTTGTATTTTAGGGTGGCACTGAACTCACTCAGGCTCAGGCTGACCTTGAACTCATGATGATCCTCGTGCCTCAGCCTCCCATGTGCTAGGATTACAGGTGTGTACCACCACATCATGCCCAGCTCTGCTTGCCTTTTTTCTGTTTAGCAATATTGTTCTCTTAGGGTCAAACAAACCACCCAAACCTTGAGCATGCTTTATGGCTAGGATAGATGAAAAGTTTCCTTCCAGTTTAAACTCATGAGTCTGGCTTCCCCTTGTCAGGGTGGCGGGGAAGCTTTCCTTGCTTTTCTCCCTGTGAGCCTGTACCCTCAATACTTCCTGAGAAGGAACCAGGCTTTTCTTTTCCCTAAATGGGGGCCCTGTTGGGACAATAGGTCCTGCTGTTAATTGGAGTTTTGGTTCCTCCATGACCTATACTTAGCATCCAGGAAAAGAGATTACGCCATCAGCTATAGAAGCAGACCCTAAAAGGGTCTAAAGGCCAGGCAGGGAGGATTTATAGGGAGGGAGGAGGGGGATATATTTTCAGCTATCACAAAGGACCAGTCCCCATCCCTGACTTTAATGATTAGGAGATCTGCTCCTAATACCAAAGCCTTTTGTCACCCCTCTTCCCGGCCAGGCCATCTAGAATCTCCATCAATAAATGGTCATCTTAAAACAAGGACAATCCATCTCCACTTGAGAGCCAATCCTGGATTTAACACTTGCCTTTCTGGATACAACTGTCCCCTAGGTGGCTGTGGCGCTGCCTGGGAACTCCAGTGAGTCAGCCCTGCTCATCCTCTGCGGGATGAGGAAAGGTAGCTGGCAGGCATTTGCAGGGACGTGCATTGATGGTGACATTTCCCAGGGCCCTAGGCAGCAGAGGGGTCCTCTCTCCTCTGTGGTTTGGCACCTGTGGCTATTTGGGGCTCGCATCCATGAGCAGGGTGCTCCTTGGAGCTGCTCCCCACTCTGAGTGAGACAGCATAGAACAGAGAGACCCCAGCTGCAGACAGCACTGTCTGCTAGTGGACAAGAAACCAAATTCTTCTGAAAGCTGCTTGAGACCTGTCTGTCCGGTCACCGTGCAGAGGATCTGTAGCAGATCTCGTCAAGCTTCGAACCAAACATCAGTTCCCATTTGCTAGTGGTTTGCACCACAGAGTGGTTGGTCGGGAGCTCCCGTGTAGAGACGTAGAGAACTGCATGCCCCCGCAAGCCCTCGGCACACCCTGCCTGCAGAGGACCATGGACCCGTGGGGAGGATTAGTCTAGCTGTGGCCTGCCGGAAAGAAAACAAAATCTTCCTTTGCCCAGGGCGAACTCACTTCACCAAACTACTCTGGGGAGCAGAAACACTGATGATCAAAGTTGGTCGAGTGAGCTTCCTGTCAGGATCTCGGGCCACCCACAGAGAGCTCAGAGACATTTATAAGGCCACGTGGATAATCAGTGTTCAGAATTCAGGATAGTGGCTGCTTCCCCTGAAGCCAAAGGGTGCTATTCACCATTTGTCTGTCTATCCTTTTGTCCATTTATCCCTCCCTCCCTTCTTCCCCCTCTTCCTCCCAGTACTGGGAATTGAACCCAGGGCCTTCACACCGAGCTACATTCCTAACCCTCTTCAGGGTCTCTCTAAGCTGCCAAAGCTGGATCCAAACTTGGATTCTTGCTGAGCCTCCCATAGTGCTGGGATTACAGGCCTGCCCCACCTTGCCAGGCCTGCACCCCATTTTTTTGAAGAGGATTTCACCAGCTCCATTGCTATCTCTATTGGCCTGAGTGGCATTAAGCACCATGAAACCCAGTGTGTCTAAAACTGAATTCCTAATTCCTTTTTTGCTGGAGTTTTCCTCTGGGACTTTCCATCTCTACTGCCACCATCACCTCTTTTAGGGATCCTAAGTTGTAGTCTAACTAGTCTGCTTCCACAATGTCACTTACATCTGCCCCTTTCTTCTTGTACAGGTCACATTATCTCTTTTGCGACACGTAGAAGTCTGAGAAGTTTATGCTAGGCCTGCATCGCTTACTTCTGCCAGAGTGGCATTGGAAAGGGGCATGTGTAACTGACTCTTAGATCCTGGGAGGCACCGTTTCTCCTGGAGTTTGGCTTCTCTTGGTTCTCCGTGACCTTGTGACACACAGTCAGGGGCTTAGCTTTCTCCCTAGTGCTGCTGATGCAGGGTCACAGGTATTCTCCGGCTACAGCTTCCTCTTCTCTCCCCACCGTGCAACAGATGCACACATCCCTGGCTGGAGAGGACCCTGCATGATTTGGTCTCTACCTCCGGCTCCAGCCTGCTTCACTGCTCTGCTCCATATCTGAGTCCTTGTTTCAGTCCTACTAAACTACTTGCTTTCAGATATCACATGTGCATTTGTTACCTTGGCCTGGAGTACACCGACTCCCCCTCCAACACCTGCCAAACCTGCAAGCTCAGCTTAATCTTGGACACCTCCTTTAAACTCACCTACATCTCCCAGCAACAGCTGATGTCTCCCTAGACAACCAAATTCCTATCTACCTTGCTAATTGTTTTCATTATGATTTATCACTTTTCCGTGAAAAGTTGGATTGTATTATAACTGCTGCTTCCAAAGCATGAATCTTTTTATTTTTTGGCACCAGGAATTGAACTCAGGACTTTGTGCTTGCCAGGCAGGCAGGCACTATGCTGCTGAGCTATATCTTGGCCCCTCAAAAGCATAAATCTTTGAATACACTCATCCTGTCTGTGACTCCAGTTTTATAGATTGTCTCTTGCCTCTTTTCCCTTTGCTGGGCATTACTTAGGTATCTTTGTTTTGCGGCTAATACATATGGCATTTTAAATTATATCTCTGTTTGCTGGTATTTAGAAAGGCAGTTGATTTTTGTAGTTTGGTTTTTACAACTAAATACTGACAAACTAATTTTCTGGTATGAGTTCTTTGGTGTCTTGTAGACCCTGATCTACAATAAATGAAATGGTCTACAATAAATGAAAGATTTATTTTAAATTTACATATTTTATTTCTGTTGATTGCCTTATTCTATGATCCACAGCTTCTAGTACAATAAAGAAATATTTACTAGTTAACTGTCACACAGTGAAGATTATAAACTGTTTTGTTAACCTAAAAGTAATTCCAGGTTCTTTCACCAACTATTGACATTTTAACCATTGTATTTGTAAATGAGTTTACTGTTAGTCCTCAGATTATATTAGCTGAGTGTTTTGTGGGTGAATCACTGGGGAGCAGCAGGGGAAGCGCACATGGGAAACACCAGGTACCCTCTAAATAAGCCGTATTATCACACTTACAGATGGCTAGGAATCATCAGGAAAATTAATTAAAATCACAGATTCTGAGATGCTCTTCTAGCACACTTGCCTCCAATACCTGTCCCTGCCTCTGGAATCTTGCACTGCCAGTTTTGTTACTGTGGTTCTCTTAAATATCCTGTTCTCTTAATGCCCTGGTCATCTTTTTTGTATCTCTCATACCTCCTTTAGGATATTAACAACAGCAGCTTTTAAATTTTTCTTCTGTGTTCTCTTTTCTCCACCCTAGCTGCTTTTTTCTTTAAGTTTTGTATTGATTTTTCCTCTTAGATGCTGTCTCCTATTTCCTGCTAATCTTTGACTGTCTACTGATGCAGGACAGGAGAGCCATTAAAGAGCCAAGGAGGCTCCTCCTGTGTGCTTAGGTAGGGCTTTGTCAACAAGAGCCCCATTGTGGTTGTCACTGTTGTGGTTGTGGTTGTCAGGGTAATGCCATGGGTCCTCGAGGCAAGCTGCCCTCCCCCTTGTCTGTAGAAGAGTTTCTGGGAAGACCAAGCTCTACAGCCTTTAAGTAGATACAACTCATGCTGTTTGCAAACAAAACCACCCATCCATCCTCTTCAGACTTTGCGGCTGGCACACAGACCTAATGTTCTAAAGCAGTGCTACAACACACTGGGGAGCTCTCTTTTTCTCTCTGGATATTACATAAACACTTCACTTTGGCATCCTTTCTTATGCGAGGTCTTAAGAAAATAAGAGCTTAGTTGCTGTCATAATAAAATTCTCTCAATGCAACAGTTTAAGAAAACTGTAGGCAATAAACCTGACTGTCCAGCACACTGCAGTGGTCCTCCCATAGCAGGATGGGAGGGGGGACAAGGGCAGCCAGGCTTCCCAGCCATGAGTGCACCCTGGGGTGAAATGGTTTCAGACAGGTGCGGTGGACATGTGTGCAGGACCGTCAAGTGAGCCCCACAGCCTGGAAGAGGAACTCATTCCTGTGTCCAAGAGTGACAGGAGAGGAGTTTGCCAGGTGGACCAGGATGGCAGGCATTCCAAGAGGGGATGCATATTTGCACGAGAGAATGTAGCCCGTGAATAGCAAGCCGACTGGCCTGTGGCTTTGACTGCCTTTGTGCAACTACAGGACAGAGGTCCCCAGATGGGCCCTGTGAGCTCGTCCTGGGTGGCGCCCCCTTCACAGTGATGTCAGCTCAAGTGTTGATGGATTGCAATAATAGTTATTGTCATGCTTCATCCAGGAAGTTTTAAAAAGTGACTTTTAAAGATGCTAACTAGTGAATCCCTATGGCTCGAGAACACATTACTACCTACTTGTAAAGTAGGTCTGTCTCTTAGGGCAGGACCTATGAAGTGACCATTTTTTACCCACATTGGAAGGAAATTTGCACAAGCTGTTTTACTGCTCAAATTCCAGAAAAACAATGTTACACCACTTTTCCTTTTCCTTTGAACTCCATAGAAGGCAGACACAAAACGTGGTCCATGGACCAGGAAATATCAATGACATTGAGAGGTCACACACCATGAGCAGCTTTTTCTGTAGATCATGGAGCCCACCTCTTCTGACACTGCATTCTCTTGGACACAGCACTTAGTAGATCCTATGATGCATGCACAGAATGAAAAATAAGCAGAAACAACTCCCTAGAGATTCCAGACCTCCTCCTCTTTCTCTTGCTACCCAAGACCTTCAAAAACTGATATTAATACTCTAGATGCTTCCTAGGGTCAGACAAGCAAAGAATTCCTACCTTTCCTGTTCCAGGATCAGCTGCATCTTAATTCATGACAATAAGAAAAAACAACTTTGTTAGAGGTCTTTTAAAACTGGCCTTGCGTTATTTATATCTGGGTCTTTGGAGCATGGGGGAGAGATCTGGAGTAGAACCTTCTTATCCATAAGAAGTAGTGATGAGTGGCGTGAACATAAAAACTGAGACCATCCATCCTGGACAGCCAAAAGTGGAAATTCATTTTCCCCTCAGAAATGGGCCTTGCATTGTATCACTGGGAACCATGGAAGTAGAAGTCATGATTTATTTTGAGAATGCTGTAAAACAGTTGTCCCCCATTAGGTGATTGTGTTACACAGCACCAGGAAAGTCCTGGAACTGCACTTGTGCTCTGACCTCTCCCTTCACTGCTGTTTCCCCCTGGCCCCCAGGGAACACAGTCTTTGCAGGCTGTTGCCATATATATATGTTCTTACTCCCGTCTGATCCTCTCTCATCCCTAAAATAATCAGCATGAACAGAATGAAGCAGATGGCACAAGCCTTCTTCGGCATCCTGGCAGATCTGTATCACTCCGTATTTTTAGAATCAAGGGGACTGAAAATTATGACCTGAGATGTTTTGGGGGAAGACTTACTATCTTTGCAGGGTGACAGGTGTTGCAGTAGTAACATGGTTCCAAGTCAAATGCAATCTGGGTGTCGAGGCATAGGGCAGGCTGACCCACATCAAGACTAGCACTTTGTCAGTTTTCTTAGGACTACTGGGGATGGGCCAGGTAGCAGAAAGCAACCGTAAGTCTTTTTCAGGATTGTGGCCAGAAAGTGCATTGGGTTTCAACCAAAGTTCAGAATCATCTGGATACAGCCAGTACTGATCAAGTACCTGGTGATAAGCAATGTTGCCTATATCCACACAGTTTATTTATGCTTTTTAATAGCTAACTAAGCTTTGATCCTCAGCCGCAAAGAATATGTGGACTTTGGGGAAAGACAATTTATAGGCATTCATGATCACAAAAACTGTGCAAACATTTGTATTCTAAGGTTCATACTTATGAAATACATAGTTACAGTGACGAATTGCATAACCCTTTATGAATTTGAGTCAATCAATCACTAAAGGTTTCATGAAGAAATTAAAGTGTGTTCACTAGCACGTAATTAATTCAACTCAACATCTGAGACCAACTTTGTATTTTATGTTAGGCTGGGTACATTTATCGCAAACCTACAACTCACAAGAGAAAGTTTCGGGGAGAACATTCATAAAACAAGTTAGATGTGTATAAAAAATTTGAAAGACTGTTTTCAAGGGAAGGTTGGGGAACCTGAAGTGGAGGAAATGTGCCTTACCCCTAAATAAAACATGACCATGTCTAACACTCTGATTATAGTCACTATCTTGGGTGACCTCTTTCCCTACAGGGAGAAGTGGGCATGGGCAATGTGTGTGGCTGCTGGGCTTGTGAATCTAGGGACCAAGTGACCAGAAAGTGGACCTGAAAAACTTCATTCAAAGGGAACTTTTAAAAATTGAATATATCTGATTTTCCTGTGTACTCCTGTTATGTTGGTAAGCAATGAGTAGAGGTTTACATCTGCTGAGAAACAAAGTGTATAGGCTTTTTGCTTCCTGCCTGGCTCCTCCCAGTAGGAATAATTGATGGTGTACACATGGGAGAGTATGTCTTTCCTCCGCTGATTTTGTTATTTAATTGTTAGGAACCATTAGTTGTTCGTGGATACATGGTTCTACCTTAACCTCATTGTTTCATGACATTACAACATCTGTATGGTACTTTTTTAGATTAAAATTTGCTTCCAGGTCATTTTCTTTCAGTTGCTTGTCCCCAGCACCCGTCTTACATACATCAGGTGACTCTCATAAAAGAGGAAACAGAAACTTGGGATGTAGCCTACGTGGGTAAGCTGGAATTTGAACTAGGAAATCTTTCCACTATGTTTAAAAAACAAACGCCATAAATTCCTCCCCCACTCCAGAGAAAATATCTGAGGGCAAATCTGTATCACGAGTTATGTCCAAGGGAAACCAGCCTTGCCCGTCTCTGTCCTGCAGGTATCTCAGAGACTAAGTGTCTGTCTGTGCTGTGCAGCACAGCTGCAGTTAGCTATATGTGGCTATTAAAATGAAACAAAATGAGTTCCTGTTTCTCAGTGGCAGTTTTGAGTGTTTAGGAGCCATGTGTGGTATACACAGTATTACCATCGTCTCAAAGTTCATAAAACAAGAGTCAAGGAGAATAAATTTACCGAGATAAGTTGAAAATATATATAATATGTTCCTGGAATTGGTAAGTAGGTGAGAGAAATATAGAACTCTTCCTACGAAACCAACTCTTCCAAAGTGACAAGTGTATGGTGAGTTTAACTCCAAAAGAAAGGAGGAAAACATGCATTTCAGATTTTATAACCTGTAGCTTTTTTATTCTTTTAAAAATAGATCTGGAAAGAACACAAGGCAATTTCAAGTGAATGAGTGTATTTTACAGCTGGCCTAGTACTGTGGCCAGACTCAGGCTGCATCTGGGGGAGGTCAGACCTCAAGCACTGGCTGCACATGTGATAGAATTCCTAGAAGGGCTCTGTGGCCAGGGGTGCTGGGGTGGCCATGGGGGAAGGGAACCAGGGGGTGAGGGAGGCCGTTGGGCACAGCTGGGACAGAAGTCCAGCTAAAGCTGCACTTGGTAATAGGATCAGAAAGGGGAATCGGAATCCGAAAGGGGGTTTGGCTGAGGATTTCTGTGTGTCCCCAGTTTCGGATTAGTGCCAAACCTTCAGGTCAGCACCCCCAAGCCAGTTCTGTCAGCTCCAAGTTGGATGGGTAGGGCAGTGAGGGTATTTATTTGTCTTTGCTGTGACCTCTGCCTGGGCACTAAAAACATCTAGGATGGGGGATGAGGAATGCTATGAGTTTCCTATAATTTTTGCCAATTAGAAGAGGTATGAATTTTTGTATGTGTACTAGTATTTAAAAGTATTTAGACTATTATTTAAAATAAAATTATGTCTAGCTTTCCAACAAGCAAGTAACTGAAAAAGTAAAAGTCAACTTTTATCAATAAAGAACAACTTGAAAAACTTAGCCATAAATGAACAATTGCAGGGAATAAAGCTTTTAGAGACTTGCCCTGGTTACCTGGCAACATGCAGCAAAGGCTGGCCTACATACAAGAGCTACTCACATGTGTTTGGTGTAAGCATATAGGACAGGTTGAATATCCCCTACCCAAAGTGTTTAGAACCACAGGTGTTTTGGTCTTCAGAGCTGTTCAGATTTTGGAATATATATCCCAAATGTAAACACACAGTTTATTTGCATTTCATAAACATCTGAACCATAACCTGAAGTAGTTTTACACATTGCTAGTGTGTCTAACCCATCATATGAAGTCAAGTGTGGAATTTTCCAGTCATGGTTGCAGGTTGATACTCAAAAGACTTCAGATTTTGGAGCATTCCAGATTTTCAGATTTGGTATGTTCAACCTGTACTCTAGTATCTCTAAGTGTTGGCACTTGAAGGGTTAGTCTCCACCCCCTTGGGGATGACTCTCAAATAGCACAACGTTCCAGGATCAACTGCATTATTCATAGGTTGTGTTACTCATGATGGTGCCTTAGACACTTATCAAATGAATCCATTGGTAGAAAGAAGAAAAAGTTTGGAGTTTGGTGGCAGAGTTTGAAGAAGCAGCAGGTACAGGTCCTAGAACTGCCCTACCCAGGTGTGATGGATTGAAAACTGAAAGTCGATTTAAACACCAGCTGAACTGAATCAGCGCGGTGCTGGGTGTAGATGGCCCACCTGAGGACCGTTGACAGCATAAAAAGGAGACCTGGAGAGGAGGAGTCTTGTTGCTGTTTGGTGCTGTTGGTTCTCCTGTTGCTGTGGGTTCTCCTGGAGGAGCTTACTGAGCTTCTTTCCTTATATAAACTTGGCTTGTTCTCGTTGTCAAAGGAGCTCCGGACCTTGTTGCTGAGAATGGCTGCAGTTTACTTAGGGGGAGCTCTGGTCCTTATTTTGAGCATCGCTTCCTGGCTCCAGTGCAGATCCCTCAGCCTACTGGCACAGATCCCTCATCCCACTGGCATAGACTTTCTAGCCTTCACCACTGACCCTGGGGCCTTCCTAGCACAGATCTGTGAAGCAGGCTAGCAGTAGTCATTGTCATGGGCTCTAGGCCTCCAGTTGGATTCATGTAGGACACTGATGTAGGATCCAGGCCCTGAGCTGGATTCTCTAGGTCTTTGGTATGTGGACAGATTTCCTGCACTTCTTGTATTTGACTCTGGGTGACTGTTATAAAATAATACTATAAATTATGTGTCTTGTATGTAATCATTTTCCTTGCTATCCCTGACTACAACACTAGGGGCAGCTGAAGAATGAGGAAATGTATTGGTGAGCAAAAGGGGCAGAGATGGACATTACAGCTTTCTAGAGGATGGTGCAACAAGTCAGTGTGGCCCGTGCTGTCAAAGCAGCCATCAGTCTCGTTTCCATGGAAACATCCTTTCTTCCCCTCACCACATCAGCATGGCTTCCCGGCTTTACTCATATTTACAGCAGTCCTTGGGCCCAGTGATCTCACAAGCAAATTGCCTTAGATGTATACAAATGATTTCTTCTCATCCTCTGGAAGTTTAAACAGGTGTCATAAACAACTTACCTTATGCTAACAGCGCATGAAGGAAAGCCCATGGTTTGAATAGGAAGGGGGGAAGTTTTGTTTATGAGCAAACATTCCAGCACACTAAGGCAGGTTTTTCTTTGTGTCTTTTGTCACCTGAACCTGAAACCATGCAGTAGCTGAGGCTGAATCCATGGGAAGAGCTGTCCTTGTCTGTGAGGAGTGTGCCCCATCACTCCTGAGCATGGGCCGCATGCTTGGTGGCGAGCCACTCGGGAGACACAGACAGGCAGATTTCCATGCAAAAGGGCCCTTTGAAGCGCACAGGGAGAACTGTGCCCATTAGAGCCACTTAGAAGAATATGCTGAGCGTGGGTGGCTGCTTCTGAAGTGGCAGAGAGGAGAAGCCACGCTGAGCCACAGCTGACCTGCGGGCACTTCTTGTCTCCACAGATGGTCTGGTGATGCAGGACCCTGCCCAGCGGTAGCAATGCAGACCCCCTTCCTGTGCCTGGATCTTGAGGCTGCATGTGAACCAGGACGTGGGGAAGCAGGAAGCAAACCTGGCGCACTCAAGAGCACCATGTCTGGGTAGGACTAGGCGGTGATGCTGCCCCTGCCTGGCTCTGGAGCCCAGCTGCAGTGACGCCACTAATGTGCCTGGCCCTGGCACCTTCCTTCCATCTGTGCTTAAATGGCACAGCATTGGATCAGCACACCTGAAGAGAAAGGTGTGAGCAGCAAAGCCCATGGCTACGTTCCCCTGCCAGCTATGCGGCAAGACATTCCTCACCCTGGAGAAGTTCACTATCCACAATTATTCCCACTCCAGGGAGCGGCCGTTCAAGTGCTCGCAGACTGACTGTGGCAAAGCCTTTGTGTCCAGATACAAACTGATGAGGTGAGAGATGCCAAGAAGGCTCTTCCAGCCCCCAACAGCTCACTCCAAGGGAACAGATGCGTGGTAGCCTTTCAGCTATTCCTTAAACTGTCTCTCCAGGGATCGCTGTGGTTCTCTCTGATGGCTTGGCTGTGCGGTATCAGTTTGTTCCTTTGGGTATAAAGGTAGAGACGAGGAGCCCACAGCTGAAGAGGTGCTACATAGACACTGTTAAACATGGCCCCCTGCTTCCACGGCTCTACCCTTCACTGCACGAGGGACAGCACAGTATCTGAGAAGGGCACAGCCCCCAGCTATGACAGCAAGCATAGCGTGGAGGCTCTGGCAAGACTAAGAACCTCAGCGCCATACACAGAGGGCGGGAGAGAGGGGGCCAGGCTGTGCGCCAGGCTCCTGTCTGAAAGGGCTGTTTCCAGCCATTAAGTAGGGTGTTAGGAAGGTGTCTCTGGTAGCAATGTACATGAGGGGTAGAGGCCAATTTGGGACCTGTTGCAAGAGTCCAAGCACAAAGTGCAAGGACTTGCACTTCCCCTCAAGGGAAGGTGCAGGGCAGGAGATGCATACAGATGCAGGCTTTTAGAGCAGCTTGTCACTTTGCCTGGAAAAGGTACCCACCTGCACAGTGGGACTCCACTGGGTGTAGAGATGCACGGTATGTGCATTAGGCTGAATTCCAGGGGCACCCGTGATGATTTGTCAAAGGATAAAACTCGCTGCTGTAGCAGACGAGTCTATTTTAAAGAAACATATATTTAATCTGAATTATTTTTTTTTCCTTTCATACCTGGGATTGAACTTGTGACCTTGCATTTGCCAAGTGGGCACTTAAACACTGCTGAGCTAAATCCTAGGCCCCTGAATTACTTCTTGAGAGCTATTAGGCACTCCTTGCCACAGTGATATATGACATACAGCTTCTATTTCCAAGGGATTCTGGTATTACAGAGAGGGTAAAATACGCAGCCAGACTGTAGTGTGATTGATAGTGACGGCTGTGTGCGTGATGTTTATGGTGTCTGCAGAGCCACACGCAAAGACTCCCACAAATGTGTGTTGCTTCTGATGCCTGCTTAAGGGAAACGTGCTCTCCCCATGTCTTTAGGCTTTAGCTTTCTGGCGTGAGCATAAAAATGCACAGATGAGAGTCAGCATTAGCAAGCATGCCTTTCCATGTGAGTGTTGTTAACAGGGTCCTCCTTATCACTCAGTCTTGGAGTGCCCTGGGGAAGGCGCTTGATCCAAGTAAACAAATATGTAAATTACACTCCTGGCCTTAAGCATACCACTGTTAGAGATGCTGTGTTATGCCATAAGTTGATTTTTAAAATTAAGCCTGTAAATGCATAGGCATTTAAAATTCAAGCATTTCCCTCTATACACAGGCCACTCTAGTTGTCATAGTAGCAGTCTGAGCTGCCATGCACACCAGTGTCATGGCAGTGGCTCCCTGCTCTGCATCAAGCTGCTGCTGTGTGTACAGTAGGCATCACCACCCCAGCACTCAGGGCAGCCTGGGGTGCAGCTGAGCTGCAGGAGAATAGAGCCCATGAGACATGTGCAGCAAAAGAAATACCTGGAAAAGACAGAGCGAGCCGATGATTGGAGGGAGTGGAATTCATTGGTGTTATGTGGTTACACTGCACTGAAGATGTCTTAAGCACTTAGCTCAAGGGAAATGAGTTGTCCAGTTAAGGTTGTGAAGTAAGCGAAAAAGGGAAACTGGGTGCTTTTTTGCAAGCTCTGTGGTCCCTTCCCCAGCCCCAAGCTCTCCTCTCTGGCCATCCTCTCCTAAAAGAATGAGAGACTGGTGAGATGGCAGGGTGTTTAAGGTTTGGCTTTAAAAAAGAAAAGGTGATAGGGCAGCAGTTCCACCCCATTTCTCAACAGTTGCAACTGGAGTTCTTTTTTATGAGCAGTAATTGAAGGAGAAAATAACTGACTTGCTTAACTAGAAAAGAGAATAGGTTCAAGAACAGCAAACAATGAAACCAGTTAGGTGGAGACAGCAAAGGGAGAGAAGAGAGGACTTGGAAGGGCAGATTCAAGTCCAAGATTGGAAGTCTTCTCACAGCACTGACCTGATTCAGTGACAGCCAAAGACGGTGGCATCTGGTATCCCCTAAAGGTCATACTAAAACGGAAGTCTCGTGGGTTGTGAGCTGTGAAGAAAAGCTGAGAAGGAACCAAATTGTTGAAGCATTTTCAGCTATGATAATGTTTTAGATTGGCACCTTTGCAAGAGGAAATGAGGGGAAAGTTAAAAGGGGAAGAACTGGGTCTTAGGCACAGAAAAAACTGATAGAACTAACTAAGGGATGGAAGGTGGTGAAACTTGAAAGGCGATGCTATTGCTCGGGTGCTGGTACCAATCTGGGCCCCAGAACCAGCACGAGTCTAGGACAGGAAAGAGTGAGTAGGAAATCCAAGGTCCAGAGTTATTAACCTCAAGTTGATTCGCCCCTGGATGACAGATGAAACCAAGCCAGATTAAAATCCTTTACAAAGAAAGAGGGGGAGAAAGGTAACGATGGAAGATCCAGGATAGATCTTTGCAGCACTATTTATTACTAAGCCAAATTGTAACAGCATAAATATGAAGTTGATATCAGCCCCGCCCCATACTAATAATCCCTCTTGCACACATGTGGGTAGCTTTAAAACAAGACGACAACTTCCTCTCCCCTTATGCTTTTAAAAATCCTCTGTGCAACTGTGGATGTACCTGAGTACATCTGGAACGTGGAGATGGCCACATATTTGATTTTAGATGCCTGTTGTATGGGTGCTTCGCCCTCAGCACCCAGCACGATATTCCTGCAAACCTTTTATTCTGTGCACTTGGCAGGTTACTCTGGTTTAAGAGAGAGGAAGGAGGTGTGCAATGTTTTGCTGTATTTTTAAGACAGTGATCCAGCTCAGCTTTATAATTTTTGAACTGGCTTCCAGTCTGCCTCTTAGAGGGACCATTGTCTTCTAAATCCCAGCTGGTAGCGACCACTTATGGGGAATGGGTAAGATGGAGTAGGCAGTTGGGGAAAAGGTATAATTAAGTGCACTTCTGAGTTAAACAGACAGTCTGAAAGAGAGTGTATCTTTCTTTTTTTAATAGAATGAGTAGTTAGAAATTCTTTTGTATCCAAAGTCACCAGCTCAGAGGATACAATTGTACTACAATTGTTAGTAAGACAAGTTGAGCCTCTGAAGAGATTCTAAAGGAGGCAGTTGCCCTAATGGATAAAAACAATCTACCTGGTACCTGCAAGCTGCAAAGAAGGAATTCTGTTTTATAAGGAATATTCATATATAGTGTTTCAGTTATTAAAATAAGCCTTGTGTAGTTTAAAGTGACAGTTTTTAACAACTGGGTTTCAATTATATACTTTCTCCACAGTTAAGGGTAAGTTTATGTTGTTGTTTCTTCCAGTATTGGAGACGGAACCAGGGAGACCTGAATTTCTTCTTAAATTTTATTCTGAGATGAGGTCTCGATAAATTGCCCAAGGTAGCTTTGAACCTGCCACTCTCCTGCCTCAGCCTTCCTTGAAGATAGGATTACAGGCATTTGCCACCTCTCTTAGCTAAGGATAGACTTTTTAAAAAGCTCCTAACAGTTTTATGTCTCTGGTCTGAACTTTGTAGCTCAATTAGTAGAGATCATGCACAAATTATATTTGGAACAACAATAAAACTTGGGACTTGGGGGTTTTACACAAGGACAAGGTACATTGGGTCACTTGGAAGTTCAGGAATTTTCAGAGAGCATCAAATACCTATTTAACCTCCTCCTAAAAAGTAGTTTTCATCACATAACTTTTAAAACTTGTATTTGTTTAGAAATCTATACACATAAGGATACAGTATCTTCTCAAAAAAATTCCTTCTAGGTATGAAAATTGCAATCTGCTTTTAGCAGTCCTTGGGTTTGTTGGTGTTTGTTTTTGTTTTTGTTTTTGTTTTTTTCCTTCAGTACTGGGGATTGGACCCAAGGCCTACACACTGATCTATATTCCCAACCCTTTTTATTTTTGAGACAGGCTTTTACTGCTGGGCTCAAACTTGTGATCTTCCTGCCTCAGCCTCCCACAGTGCTGGGATTACAGGTGTATGCCACGATGCCGGGGTAGTTTTTGGTTTTTAATGATAAAATTGTACGTATTTGGGAAATACAGAAAGATAATGTTAAAGTGAAGACGCACCGAACTATTAACATTCCAGTGTGCTATTATTTCTGCACCATTCTCCAACTCCTATTGTGCAATGTTGCTTCCGCCCCAGGCACATGGCTACCCACTCTCCCCAGAAATCTCACCAGTGCGCCCACTGCGAGAAGACGTTCAACCGGAAAGACCACCTGAAGAACCATCTCCAGACCCACGACCCCAACAAGATGGCCTTCGGGTGCGAGGAGTGTGGCAAGAAGTACAACACCATGCTGGGCTACAAGCGGCACCTGGCGCTGCACGCAGCCAGCAGCGGGGACCTCACCTGTGGGGTCTGCGCCCTGGAGCTGGGGAGCACGGAGGTGCTGCTGGACCACCTGAAATCCCACGCGGAGGAAAAGCCACCCAGCGGAGCCAAGGAGAAGAAGCACCAGTGCGACCACTGCGAGAGGTGCTTCTACACCCGGAAGGACGTGCGGCGCCACCTGGTGGTGCACACGGGCTGCAAGGACTTCCTGTGCCAGTTCTGCGCGCAGAGGTTCGGGCGCAAGGATCACCTCACCCGGCACACGAAGAAGACGCACTCGCAGGAGCTGATGAAGGAGAGTCTGCAGGGCGGGGACCTCCTGAGCCCCTTCCACCCCGGCTCGCCTTCCTTCCCGCTGAAGGCGCCCCTGTCTCCCTACCCTCTCGGGCCCCCTGCCCAGAACGGGATTGAAGCGCACAGCCTGCCCCTGAGCCCCCCGGAGCCCAGCGCGCCGCCCGCGCCCCCACCCCCGCCCCCGCCGCTGCCGGAGCCCCTGGCCGCCCTGCACCCCGCGGTGGCCCCCAGCTCCCCTCCCCCGACCTTGCCGAGTCACAAGTACAACGCCAGTTCTACCTCATACCCCGCCCTGGCGAGCCTGCCCCTCAAAGCAGATGCTAAAGGCTTTTGCAATGTCAATTTGTTCGAGGACTTGTCGCAGCAGGAGCCTCAGTCACCTCACAAGCTGCACCCCAGCTTCGAGCTGGCCAAGGCCGGGCCCGGGAAGGTCAGTCTGCCCAAGGAGCTGCCCGCGGAGGCCGTGAACCTGACCATCCCCGCCTCGCTGGACCTCTCCTCCCTGCTGGGCTTCTGGCAGCTGCCGCCCCCCGCGGCCCAGAACGCCTTCGGGACCGGCCCGCTGGGCCTGGGGCCCGCAGAGCCTCTGCCCCATCGGCTCAGCTGCCTGGGGCAGCAGCCGCAGCAGGAGCCCCCCTTGGCCGTGGGCGCCGTGAGCCTGGGCCAGCTGCCTCTGCCCCCCATCCCGCACGTCTTCGCTGCCGGCACCAGCACCGCCATCCTGCCTCACTTCCACCACGCCTTCAGATGATGAACCGGGTTTAGGAGTTGGTGGGGGTTTGTTTGTTTGTTTGTTTGTTTTGGGGGTGTTCTTACTCTGGAAGCTGTTTTCAGAAGCATTTTAATTAAACATTTGTTATACAAAGGGAGACCTGGAAAACAGGACTAGGACTGTGGCTGATGTGGTGACGTCTGACTTGAGAAATTCTCTAACTGCATGTGTTGTGCCAATCTGTCCCGAGTGTTCAAGCTTTGTACCAGATTTAACAAGCGCGTGTTCTTTAATCGACCTGCAGATACTGTCATAACCAACATCCAAAACCACGGCTGCTATGTGTACGTGTTTGGTCATATTGAGTTTAACTGTAAGCCATGATCATAATGATGTTAACCGAATAATTCTATGTGGCACCGCCTAGTAAGGGAACCATGGAAGCATTTGTGGGTTTCTCCACATCGGGAGACATTTTAAAAATAAGAATATAACCTTTATATGGCATATTATAACTAGGCCGTGCATTTCTTTTCAGGGACTCTTCTACCTTTAAGGTTGGATGTAGCTTACTTACTATTACCATAGCCAACCTGGAGTTTCCAGACACAGCTCTTGGAGGGA
The DNA here is from genome assembly GCA_004027455.1 of Hydrochoerus hydrochaeris. NCBI lineage: Eukaryota > Metazoa > Chordata > Mammalia > Rodentia > Hydrochaeridae > Hydrochoerus > Hydrochoerus hydrochaeris. Next base: position 191,198 of record PVLA01003115.1, read on the forward strand.
CAATAGATTTCTCCCATTAAAAAAAAAAAAAAGCATTTTAAATGTAGTTTGAATATTTTCCACATGATGCTGCAATGTGAGTTCTCATTTCATTTATCTTAAAGACAAAACCGATGTCAGTTACATCTGACAGAAAAAAAAAATCACTGTGTAACCAGGTAAAGTGGTCAAATAATCCAGGCGTCAGTCAAAGGCATTGTGCTGACTATAATACTGATTATATTTTTAGCAGGAATTTAAGAGAATATTACTGGAATTAAATATATATATTAAACAAGAAATTTTCTTTGCCTAGCTTAAATACTCAAGCTGCTTAAATTCCTAAGTATTGTTTTTAATTGCTAATAGTTGTATTTGTAATTCATGAGTTAAGTCATTATTAGCTTTTTTCAAAGAGAATTTTGCAATGTAACTGTATCTGTAATCTCTCTCTTGAAATTGGTATCTTGTTAATGAGTTTTTTAAAATGTAAAACCTTTTTACAGTCTTTGTCTTTTGTTTTTAGAGGCTTTTTCCCCATAAACATATATTTACATATAATAAACGTTACATATCTTGCAACCTGGCTAGTTCAGTTTTTCACATAGCTATTTATTGCCTGTTGACAGCTACACTCAGAATTAGAAAAAAACGTTCCCTGCTCCCTCATGCCCCCTCCTGGTCATTACTGTCCCCACAAAAACTAGCGTGACATAGAAATTGCTTTTTGAGTGCAGTCTTTATGGTTTGAGGCTTATATGCCTCAATTAAATTCAAAATGCTAAGAACTTAACTCTAAAAATAATATATGACACATTCCAAGCCCTATAATATTATATGATGTATCTCTGATGTGTATAGGTCAGAATACTATCTACTCTTGGCCACCATGAGCCAGTTTTACACAAATGTTTACTTTTAATTCCTAGTACAAATTAGAAATGCACTTATCCATTGTTGGAATTTCTTTAGAAAGTACTGTGGCCCTTCAATCTGATGAGGTTGTTTTTAATTTTGAGGAGGGTGAGGGTGATAGAGGAAAGGAAGCCCTGAGTTCCTTTGAATTTCCAAGAATCCTGTAAGTGCGAATGTCCTACCTATTGGGAAACCAAGGTCCCCACCCCGCACAGGCAGTGACTCAGGGCTTACCCGGAGCTTGAGGAGTTGACCCTACGAAGCTGAAACGGCAGGATGCAACTGTCAGACAGACCGTAGTCTTCAACTACCATTTAGGGAGAAAATGAGACTCCTGGGGACAGTGCAGCTCCCTGGAAGGAACCTGTTGCCCTAGGTGTCCACACTGGTGCCCTTCCCCCCTCCTCCACTGGGGCAGAAGGGGTCTCCCAGGGTTAGGTCCTCCTGTCCCAGGGCAAGGGATGGGAGGGCACATGTACTCCTGCATGGTTTAAGACTGTCTTTTGTCAGTTCCACAACACAGAGCTGACTTCCTGCACATCAAACAATGGCATCTGGTCCCCAAAATACAGGTCACAAGAGTTTCAGATGAATTCAGCCTGCGGATTTCAACCTGTGATTCTCTTACTGAAATTTAGACAATTTAGGCAACATGGCTTAGTTTCTGATTAAGAAAAAGGGTTTGGACTAAGAAGTATGAGCTCAGTAAAAATGACCCTACAAAAAGAAGCTTATTCACCTTTTAGATGGTGGAGAGGACAAATTGACTCACTGCCTCCCAAGAGCTGTGTACACCAGCGGGGGGCAGACCTATGGCATGTGTGCCTCAGCAGGCTGTTTGTTATCCCTGAAAGCTCTGGAAGGTTCGCCATCACTGGAATCCACCAATGGTGAAGAAAATAAACAGATGGACACTATTTAGGCCATGGTAGGTAAATGACTAAGGCCCTAGTTCTCCCCTGGGTAAGAGGTTTCTGTAAGCTTTTTCCCTCCACTTCATGTTTCCTCCAATATATGTGATCTGCATGACTTGTGTTTGTGAGACAATGTTAGGTAAAGGAACACTGAAAATAGGAATAGTTACTAATAATGGGTACAAATATCAGAGCTGGGGTTTCACAGCTTCTTGTTCTAATGTAATACTAGTAATACAATAAAATATGAAAAGCACTATGAAAAAAATAAAAATTTCACAGCACAATAGAGAATAATAGTAGTACACTGTATCTTAAAAGAAGGGCTCAAATGTTACTCAGGGTACAAGTCATTTTTACTCAGGGTAGACCCATTCTTTTTTTTTTTTTAAGAATTTCTATTTTTTTTTAAATTTTTTTTATTTAAAGAGAAAAGCATGTAAAGGGTACATGAATTTCAAAAAAAAAGATAAGCAATAAGAAATCACTAGTTGATAAATTACATATTGTCCTGTTAGAAATAGTTGTTCAAGTTACAAAATTAAAACATACAAAGTAGATATTCAAACAGCGAGACTGTAAACAAGCTACACATGCATGAGTCTCTACATGTATTTCTATCCTTTCTGTATTAGAGGGAAAACAAAACATAGCAAGACAAAACAAAACAAATTCCTATAAAAACATGAAGCCAAAAAGTCATATAAAACCATAGTACAAGGTGATCTACACTGATTACTATGTTGTTTCTTATTATCTTCAATAGAATTGTCTATATCATCAGGCATAATTGAATATAGCAGTATAATTGAATATAGCAGTACATAACAGTGTTGGTAAAAATAAAACATTGTAGACAGTATAAAACTTCAAAGGCAGGTAATAATCAAACTATAGTGGATATTCTAGTGAATCTTGTCATCTTAAGTGCAGTTGCCTATATTCTCAGACTAGGTACTATCAATCATAACAGCTTTGAATAAAATCTATCAATTTTATTAACAAACCAGATTCAATTATGATCAGTCATGGTAAACAGTGTAGGTTTTATGGAGCTTTAGATTAAGTTAATAGGAAATAAAGGATGATTACTGCACTATATCCTGTCATTTTCGGGATTACTGTCTGTGCCCTCAAATCTAGTACAGGTAGAAAAAAAAGACTCATTCTTACAAAAAAGAAACAATAAAAGCACATAACTTTCTCTCCAACAAACTAAGAAAAACTAGTGTAAGTAAAACAAATTAGTGTTTATATTAAGAATATACCTTAAAAATATTTTAGTCTATTAGTACATGTGTGTAGTATACAATGTTTACATTCCTTGTGGGAAGCTGGTACATATATTGCCTTAGTTACTATCTCATTGCTGAGACAAAATACCTGACACCCATAAGTTAAAGAAGGAGAGGTATACTTTATTTATTTGTCTATTTGTTTGTTTAGTGGTATCAGGGATTGAACTCATGACCTCACACTTGCCAGGCAGGTGCTTATGCCACTGAGCTAAATCCCCAGCCCAGAGAGGTATATTTTAGCTCACAGTTTGTAGAGGTTTCAGTCCACAGTGCATAGAGTCCAAGGTAGGGCAACATGGGACAGGGGTGTGGCAGAGGAGATACAGACCACGGCAGAGCAGACAGAAAGCAGCAAAGCAGCAAGCCTCCCTTTCCCTTTTATGCTATTCGGGTTACAAGTCTATTGGATGGTGCCAGCCATACTCAGGGTGGACCTTCCCATCATCCACACCCAGAACTACGCTAAGCCAGTCAGTGGGCTAATTTAGTTATCTCACACTCTTGACCTATTATACACACCCTCAATCCAGCCACCTCTGGAAAGCCCCCCCACCCCGAGGCTTTTTTTGGGGGGGACATCTAGATACAAGTCATAATATGTATATAACATATTTTAATTCCCCTTCCCTTCCTTACTCCCTCCTCCACCCATCCTTTCCTTTATTATGTACATGTTTGCAGTACACAATGTTTACATTCCTTGTGTGGCATTGGTACACATATGCAAAGGATCCTAATTCCTTCTTTTCATCCTGTATCCTTTCTTTCCCTCTGCCCTCCTCCTATCTCTTGATCCTCTTTCCCTTTGAGAAAGCTCTAGCTCCCTGCTTCCTATTACCTATCTTTCATTTTGCTCTTTATTTTTACTCTGGGTTTCTTAAGAAAAACCATGTGATATTTAAGCTTTCGTGTCTGACTTATTTCACATAACATTTTGGTCTCGAGTTGCATCCATTTGCCTATGAATCCTTCAAATGTATCTTTCTTTATGGCAGAGGAGTACTCCATTCTGTATAAATACGTTTTTATCTATTCATCTAGTGATAACATATATGCTGTTTCCAAGATCTAGCTATTAGAAATTGTGCCACTATAAACACGGGTATGCATGTATCCCTGTAATATGATTTTAACACTTTTGGGAAGACACCTAGAAGGGGGATAGCTGGGTCATATGGAATTTCTGTTTTTAGTTTTTGAGGACTCTTCACACTGATTTCCATAGTGGTTGTACTAGTTTACATTTCTACAACAATGTGTAAGAATTCCCTGCCCTCCCCATTCTCCCCAGCCATTTGTTATTTGATTTTTTTTTATAACAACTATGCTCTCTAGGGTAAGACAGTATCTCAATGTAGTTTTAATTTGTATTTCTCTTATAGGTAGTGATGTTGAACATTTTTTCATGTATTTACTGGCTCTGTGTACTTCTGCACTACTTCTATTCATTGCAGTTGCCCATTTTTTGATTAAGCCTTTTATTTTGGGGGAGTCTAATTTTTTTTTAGTTCTTTATATATTATAGATGTTAGTCCTCTGTGAAATAGCTGCAAAAATTTTTTCCTTCTCTAGGCTGTTTCTTTAGTCTGTTGGTTGTTTCTTATGCTGTGCATAAGCTTTTTAATTTGATATGATCCCATTTGTTAATTTTTGGTACTTCGTCTTGTTCCACTGGGGTTCCGTTCAGTATATATCCTTAAGAATTTTACTTAGTTCTCTTCCAGTGAATTGTTTTAATATTTATTTCTTTGGTTCATTTTGATTTCAGTTTAATACATGGTGAGGTATATGCATCTAGACTTAGTCTTCTGCATGAGAATATCCATTTATTAAAAAGGCTTTCCTTCCTTCAGTGTATGCTTTTGTTCTCTTTGTTTCATAGATTTTATGTTCACAAATATTCCTAAGTAAATAATGCTAGTAATCCAATGAATATTTCACAAAAATTTCAAATATCAAAGCAATGTTGCGCTTAAATGCCTATGAAATGTCCAATTTTAAAAAGCAACACTTCAGATGAATCTTTAAATCAGACATTAAATCAGACAACATAAATAAAAGGTTGATGTATTTAATAATTTTGTTTTGAAAAGGAGTCAATGAGGAAAACTGAAGATCAGAGTGGTAGCTGCAAAAGACTGACACTTGTGCTCCACCCTCCCCAGGGTGACATCCCTGGGTAGAGGTACCCAGCTGCAGGGTTGTGGAGAATCAACCTGAAAGCAGAAAGAAAAGCCACCGCTTTAGAAGTTCATTGTTTCTACGTGGAGAATGTTAGAAAACAGGCCTCCTTAGATCAATACTGGCTTTACAAACAATTCACAATCTCAGAACTATCCTGGAGGTGGGGGTTGGGAAAAGGAATAAGGCAGGAACTTTCAAGGGTAAGGAATCATTTCCTTTTCCTATTAAGAATCAAAAACTAAACATCTTTTCAAAATGTATGTTTAACAAAACTTTTTTTTTTTTTTTCTTTTTGTGGTACTAGAGATTGAGCCTGGGACTTTTGTACTGAGTTGTATCCACCAGTCTTTCTTTTCTTTTTCTTTCAATTCAAGACAGGGTTTTGCTAAATTGATAAACTGTCTAAGCTGGGTTTGAATATACAATCCTCCTGCCTCAGCCTCCTAGAATGCTGAGATTGCAGATGTGACCACCACAGCCAGCATGAAGCAGACAGTTTTAAGAGTATATATTTTGTTACTCTAATTCAAGTTGTGCCTGCTATCGATTCTTTCCCTCAAAGGTTTAGTAACTACCTGCATTACATGATCAACAGAACCTGCATTAGGGGTGGGATTTTTTTTTTTTCTTACCTGGTTTCTAGGAGTTAATCTTTTTTAGAAGATTTACTAAGTCCTTGTCTGTTTGCTCCAGAAGCAGAGTTGAAGCCTGATCCTTTGCAAACATAAACAGATTTCTGTTATGTCAAAGCAAAACAGTCCAATTCCCGGGGAGGGAGAGTTTATGGTTGTGAAATCCTTACACTGGAGTCCAACTTTGTTTCTGCTGCTTTGTTTGTATAGCTATAGATGAACACCCACTCTCTGGCTTGGGACAAATAATAAGGGAAACAAGGGCTGTCTCAGGTGATTTTCCCCACTGCCCTGTAGCTCTTTGTTTACCTGTGAATTCACACTGCCTCCTCAAGTGACCCACTATTTATACAATACAACCTCAACACCCTTCCCTACTCCTGTCCAGCTCTCAAAATGTACACTGAGTATTTCACATCTTCATGATGCTTTGCCAACTCTCACGCCAGAGTCTGATAAGCCTTATGGAGCATAAATTGCCTTCCCTCCCAGGGATTATGTGTGTCACAGTGAACTCATTTTGTAAACAGTGTTCTTGGCCTTTGGGCAGCAGAACTGTTAGGTATGGAGATACAGGAGTCTGTAGATAGGAGCACATTCGTACTGTGGTCTGGTTTTGACTACACATTTGAGAAGGATTCTCAGAAAAGCTGTCCTTTGTAGAAAGAAACAAATTCCCTCTGTCCTGGGAGGCCTCCATCTTAACATTCAGTGTTTTATAAAGAGGTGGCAACAAAGAAATTTTATAAGTTAAAAAGGCAAAGTATATGGGAATAAAGAACATTTGGTGTTTGTTCCACTCAGAGATAACACAGGTTTTCCCTCTGCCAAAGAAACAGCAATGGACACTTTGTGCCTCATTGCCTTTGGTGCACAATTAGGTAAGGAAAGGATGCTAGCACAAGTAAATGCTTAGCTTTATAAAAGCAGAGCCCACACAGAGCTCTAAAAAGCAATTTACTAACTCTCCAGAGCAACACAGGTATGCGTCCTGTAACTACATTTTCACAGTAACTTCTTTCTGCATAAAGATGCAGAGAAAGGACTTGGTCATTGCATGTTCCCAGCATGTTAGTTGCTCTCACATAAAAACCTCAAGAAAACAGTCACCAGTAACTTGGTGTCTTCATTACTTTCTCATTGTGAAACAAAATACATGACACTCACAAGTTAAAGGAAGAATGGTTTACTATAGCTCACAGTGTATAGAGGTTTCAGTCCATAGTTGGTTCCAAGGTAGGGCAGCATGGCAGAGGAGAAACAGTCATAGCAGCACAGGCAGGAGATAAGGAGCCTTTCTCCTTTCCCTTTTTATTCCATCCAGACAACAAGCCTATTGGTTGATGCCACTCACACCCAGAACTATGCTAAGCTAATCAGTATCACACACCCATGGTCCAGTTACTGCCCAAAAGCCCACCTATGAGGACATGAGGCTTTGTGGAGATATCTAGATAGAAACCTTAACACTTACTAATTCAAAACCTTAGTGCTAGAGCTGTGTGGGAATGCAAGATCACATTTTCCTGAAACTACTTCCTAGTGTGTATCTATAGCTTTGATGTTTATACGTTTGGACCCAGATTTCCTAAAGCAGGAAAAGCTTTGGGGAAATACACTGCTGCTTTCTGCTAAATTGCTTGTCCAAGCTGCTTAACCTCTTTATGGCTTCCTCATCTGTGAAACAGGATATAAATATACAGTGACCTCCTCATGCTGTTGTGAGGATTAAATGAGTTCATCCATGAAGCGCTTGGAAGTGTGCACAGGGTAAGCAGGGACCATTGGTGCGTGAACAAGGCGCTTACTTAATACAGCAAAAAAGTGGAGGCAGTGATCTTCTCGACATTAAGAAACCAGCTGAATGAGTTACATCATATCATGACAGGATGCTGTATCTTTAAAGAAATTTTCTTGCCATAGGGAAATAAAATGTTAGGTTAAGAAAAAACCAGGATGTATAACTACACATGCACTCTGACTCTAACGCTGATAGAAGAAAGAAAAAGTATGGATAGATAATTTTGTTGAGTTTGTTTGTTTGTTTTGACTGAGGACTGAACTTGTGACTTGTGTCACTGAGCTACATCCCTGGCTCTGGATAGATAATTTGAAAAAAAAAAAAAAAAAGAATGATAACAGTGGTTAGAGTGGTAGAATTATGCATGATCTTTATACCTTCCTTCCATTTTCCAAGATCGTTCAGAGAAAGCAGGAATTGTTACATAATTTTTAAAGCTCTATTTCCCAGAAAAATTCTCAGCGGGCTCACTTAAAGTGACCGGAAGCGACCCGTTCCCTGGCCATTACCACTGCTCCCTCACACAGGTGACCCTCAGGCACATGTCACAGGGCATGGTGCGTGTGCAGTCGTCCGCCTGGGTCCCCACCTAACGTTGGTGGCTCTCTACCATCACGGTTTAAATTTCTTCTTGCACCTCAGTTCTTTTTTGTTCTTTGGCCAAACATACCATACACTTTTAGAGCACTAGTAGAACTCGGACTGTAGTGTAAACAGGACTGTGAAATGCTTTCATTTTGTTTGAACTGTGTGGTGATTTGTTTTAATTTGGTTTGGTGTGGTTATAGTTTCTTCTTCCTCTGTGTCTTTTTTTCCTCCCTTTTCCTCTTTTTCTTTTCCCATTATCTTTGCTCTGTTCTTCCTTTCACCTAGCCTGTATAGAGGGAATATCTGTATATGTGCAGCAGAAGAAAATGAGAATTAACTAGTGTTTTACTCTAAAGGCTGGAGAACCTTTCATGGCTGTATCAGGGTAAAATCACCGGAACTGCTAACTTTCAACATATTAACAGAATCTGACATTCTCACAGCTTCCCTTTGTCTTCAGTTGCTCTACACTTCCCTCCTTCTACATCCTTTCTTGTACTCCTGCAAATATTTTCTCAAAGTCCCTTACTACTAGTCCTTTCCTCCAGCTATAAAAACAATTCTAATAGAAGCAGATTTCTGGTCTGTTTTTCACCTGTAGATATTTTTCTTCTCTGTCTTCTGATTTAATTCTCTCCTCCTTTCTCTCTTCCTTTTTCCATCCTCTTCCCATTACATTGCAGTCTCCTGTTAGTAGCAGTGTAGTACAGTCTATATGGGACACTGATGAAAGGGAGACGTTGCTAAAACAAGTTTTAATGTACATGGCTGATGTATGGTCAGATCTACTGACATTGATATAACCAGTAAAGGAACCTTTCCTCAAAACACAGTGGTGGGATCCAAGCCTATTAAACTGAGTAGGTCAAAGAGGTAGATAAATATCAAAATGCAACCAAAGTCAAGATCACACTAACAAGAGATGTGCATACTAGCAACGAACTCTTTCTGCGCTAGTTGACTCTAAATCCTCAGCACACACAGAAGACAGAGAGAGAGAGAGAGAGACAGAGACAGAGACAGAGACAGAGACAGAGACAGAGACAGAGAGAAGAGAGAGAACACTAGAAACATGAGAAAACAAGGCAACAAAATTCCTTTGAAAACTCCAAAGTACCCCAAAACTGATCTAATGCGTATTGATGGTAAGGAAATAAAAATGACTGATTTATATAAAGTGAAAAAAGAAACAAACAACAACAATCTATAAGGTATTCCAGGACCTCAAAGATGATATAACTAAACAGATAATGGGCTTAAAAATTGGTGGAGGGGCTGGGGATTTAGTTCAGCAGCATAAACGCCTGCCTTGCAAGCACGTGGTTGTGAGTTCCATCCCCGGTACTGATAAAAAAAAATAGGTGAAGAAATATTCAATATCACTGGCCATTATAAAAGTAAGAATTAAGTTAACACTGAGATTCCATCTTAGCCCAGGAAGAACAGCCACCATCAATAAATCCAATTTTTAAAAAATGCTGGCAAGTCTACAGGAGAAAAGTAACCTTTCTATGTTGTTGGTAGGAATGTAAACTAGTATAGCACCACTATGGGAATCAGTATGCAGATTCTTCAAAAAGAAAAATTAGAAACCCCATTTGACTCAGCTCTTCCTCTTTTAGATATCTTGCCAAAGAGCTAAAGCCATCATAGTACAGAGATGCATGCATACCCATATTTATAGCAGCGCAATTTATAATAGCTAAATCTTGGAAGCAGCCTATATGCCCATCAACAATGGATATGCCCAACAACAATGAATGGATAAGCAACATGTATTTACAGACAATGGAGTACTGTGCCATAGCGATAGACTTGAATCATTTGTGGGAAAACAGATGTACTTTGACACTGTAATGTAAAGTGAAATAAATAAGACAAAGTTTAAATACGAATGGTTTCTCTTACATGGAAAACCGAAATTATAGATAAAGAGCAAAATAAAAGATAGATCATAGGAAGCAAGGAGATAGAGCTTTCTCAAATGAGCAGGAAATCGAGATGGAAGGAGGAAGGAGGGAGGGAGGGGTAGAGGAGAAGGAAAGAGGATGAAAAAAGGAATTAAAATGTATGATGTACATATATCAACTCCACCTAAGGCATGTTAACATTATGTACTGCCACCATGTACTAATTAAAAAAGGTCAGTGAGCTTAAGGAATATACAAATGAGGGCTAGCAGAGCTAACCCAAATGATACAAAATGTGAATGACCAATTTACCAAAGAATCAAAGTTCATGAAAAGGTACCAACTGTAATCAAGGTGATAAAATAGTCTATTGAAAGCATGAGCAGCAGAAGTGACAAATGTGAGGACAGTGTCAGAATTAGAAGACAGTGCTGACACCAGTGACTATATACTCAATAGCTCATGGGAAATGAACTCAGCAGCTGTTAGATGATGCATAGAAGACTAAAGTTGGAGAGAAAGTAGAGGAGGACACAAACTGTATAAAAAATCTTTTTACAGAAATCTACCAGAGAATTTTCCAAGTATGGGGATCAAATTCAGCATAGGCATATAGAACCTCAAAAAGCCATAATCAGAAAATAACTTTCCCGTGTCACAGCATAAGCAAAATCCCAGAAATCAAATACAAGGACAGATTTTTTTTTAAAACAGAGATTAACAATAAATTACCTATAAAGCAGTTTAGAGATAATTTCTCAACACAGACATTAAAGGCCAGGAGACCTTGGAGGCAAGTTCTTCAAGCCACAGATGAAAATTTCAACCCAAATTACTGTATCTTATAAAACTATCTTTCAGACTCAGTGGAGAAATTCCTTCCTTGACAAAGAGCACCTTAAATTCATGACTATCAAACTAGTGCTACAAAAAATACTCAGGGACATCTTGGAGACAATGAAGGTATCATGTCACAGGGTTTATTAGAGTAGTACAGCAAATAGGGTGAGCAGTTACGTAAAAGGGGAAAATGAAATTTGCAACAAAAAGCAAAACAAAGACATTTATCAATTAATACATTTCAGTAGTATCTTGAAGCAAATGGGCACAAGTTCCCTATCAAGAGACATAGATTGGCAGCAGATAAAAAACAAAATTCAATGGTAGGCTGCTTGTAAGAAACACACATGATCTTTAAAGAAGCTCATAGACTAAAAATCAAGAGATAAAAAACAATTTTTCACACAACAGGAGCCCAAAAGCAAAGCAGGAATAGCTATCCTATTTTCAGCAAGGTAAATGCCAAGCCAAAACTGATCAGATGAGATGAAGGAGGTGATTACATACTAGTAACAGGAACAGTTCAACCAGAAGAAATAACTATTGTAACTGTATATGCACCGAACACCAGCACATGCAACTTCATAAGACAAAGATCATATAAGCATCAACAAAATCAAAACCCCACTTTCACAGACAGATCGACTAGACAAAAATCAGCAAGAAACTATCAGCACTGAACCACACCTTCAAACAAAAGGATATAATAGCTCTATAGTGTGTTTAACCTAACAACACATTCTTCTCAGCAGCTCATGGAACATTCTCCAAAACAGACCACATACTAGGTCATAAATCTTGCTTAAATAGAAAAGAATTTTTAAAGTCTCATACATATTATCAAACTATAGTGCAATGAAGCTAGAAATCAATGGTGAAAGAAACTGCAGAAATTATTTAAATACATGAAGATTAAACATTACACTCTTGGGTAATCAGTAGGTCACAGAAGAAAACAAAGAAAAGAAACGAAAGACTTCCTAGCATGCCAGAACCTATGGAATACAAAGCTATCCGAAGGGGGAAGTTTAGGCCTGGGGATGTGGCTCAGTGGCAGAGTTCTCGCCTTGGATGGCTAAGGCCCTGGGTTTGATCCCCAGCACTATGGGGGTTTATAGCTGTGATAGCACACATCAAAAAAAAAAAAAATATAGAGCAACCTCAAGAAAATAACCTAATTATTCCTTCAAGGGCCTAGAAAAACAAGAACAATCCAAAATTATTTAAAAGAAGAAATTTATAAAAATTGAAGCAGAAATTAATTAAACTACAACTAGAAAACTACAAAAAGAATCAATTAATCAAAAAGCTGATTCACCCGGGATATGAGTCAGCAGTATAGCACCTGCCTGGCAAGCGTGAGGACCTGAGGCTGATTCTCAGTACCAAAAAAAAAAACTTACCAAAAGAAGAAAAGAAAACCTTCTTATCAATACAATTGGATATGAAGAAAAGAGAGACAAAAATAGACGCCCCTAAAATCCAGAAGATTATAAATAATTACTTTAAAAATATGTACTCCAATCAGTTTGTAGAATCTGGAAGAAATGAACAGATTTCTAGACACATACAAATTACCAAAACTGAGCTAAGATGATGTGGAAACACTAAACACTCCACGAAATTAAAGCAGTAATTAAAAACCTACCAAGAAAAGACCAGTAACCAACAGATTCACTGCTGAATTCTGTAAGAACTTCAAGCAAGATCTAATACCAATACTCTTCAGATTTTTCAGTGCAACTGAAAGGGAAAGAGCATGTCAAACTCATTCCTGGAAGTTAACATTAGCCTAATATCAAAGTCTAACAAGGTTTTAAGGAGAGGGAGGAAAGATGGAGGAGGGGGAGGGGAGAGGGAAAGGGAGGGGGAGGGGTACAGGGAGGGGGAGGGGAGAGGGAGAAGGGGAGGGGGAGAGAGAGAGAGAACTCCAGTCTCTTTAATGAACATAGATGCAAAAGTCCTCAAAATGACATTGGCAAACAGTGCAACAAATCACTGAAAAGATCATACATCATCATCAAGTAGGCTTCATCCCAGGGATACAAGGATGGTTCCATGTACATAAAAAAATAAATATAATACATCACATAAACAGAAACAAGGACAAAACCTACATAACCATCTCAGTAGATGCAGACAAAGCTATTGACAAAATCCAATACCCATTCATAATAAAAAACCCAACAAAACAATGCAGTACTATCCTGACATAAAAATAAACTTGAGTGGAGCGTGGTGGTGCACTCCTATATCCCAGCAGTTGGGAGGCTGAGGTGGGAGGATTGTTGCAAATTTGAGGCCAGCCTGGGCTACAAAGTGAGCTCAAGGCCAGCCTGAACTGTGTTATGAGACCCTGTCTCAAAAAGGCAAAAATAAATAAATACATACATACATACATACATAAAAATAAATGAGTCACTTGCAGGAAAATTATCACAATGTTGAGTAAAATAAATCAGACACAGAAGCTTAAGTAGTGCATGGTTTCTCCCATATGAGAAACCTGAAGTGTTGATAAAGGACAAAATAAAAGATTGGGAAGCAGGGAGATAGATTGCTGAATTTATTTATTAGTTCTAGGAGTCTAATTTATTTATTAGTTCTAGGAGTCTAGGGAGATAGATTTTTCTCAAAAGGGAAAGGGATTAAGAATGTACCAACTCTCCACAGAAATGTAAATATTATGCACTACAAACATACTAATAAATAAAATATTTTTAAAATCATGACAAAAATAGGCACAGAAGAACTTTATCTCAATGTGATACAAGCCACCTATGACAAACCATGGCAAATATTATACTAAATGGGAAAAAAATGAACATTTTCCCCCTAAAGTCATGGACAAGATTGTCAACTCTGCACAGTTGTTCAATATACAGTGGTATATTGTATTTTGGTTGCAAACTAAACTGGAAGAGAACTGAGTCAAATTCAATTGTTAGGTTCAATTTTGACCTAAGGGGAAATCTGATTTGGTTCCAGTCCTATTTGGTTTGCAACCAGAATCACAGAAAGAATTAAGTTTGTGAACTGAGGTACCACTGTAGCACTGGAAACCTTAGCCAGAATTATCAAGAAAGAGAAAGAAGTGATATGTATCAGAATCAAAGAAATCAAACTATCATTATTTGCTGAGGATATGATTCTGTACCCCCCCAAAATCCACCAAAAGACTCCTAGAACTAATAAATAAATTCAGCAAAGTACCAGAATACAAATCAATCAGTGCATGAGTATCAACAGTGTTCCTATACCTCAACAGTGAACATACTGAGAAAAAGACCAGGAAAGAATACCATTCACAAGCACTTAAACATGTTAGACACTGAAGTACTACCTTAACTAAGGACATGAAAGAACTCTACAATGAAAACTTGAGCACTCTGAATAGAAAGATTGAAAAGGATACAAGAAAAATGGAAAAACATCTCCTATTCCTGGCTAGAGCGGAATTAATGTTTCTAAAATGGCCACATTGCCAAAGTTTCTAGATTTCTAGATTTAATGGAACCTCAATACAAATACCAACAGCATTTCTCACAAAACTATAAAAAGCAATTTAAAAAATGTATATGGAACCAGAATAAACCCAGAATAGCAAAAACAATCCTAGGCATAGAGAGAAAGCAGGATGCATTATAATCCTAGATTTCCCATATTACCACCCACATATCCATCAACAGATGAACAGAAAAAGAAATGGAATACTATCCTTCCATAAAAAGGATAAATTTGAGTCATTTGAAGAAAAGTAGATGCATCATGAGGCTATAATGCTTAGTGAAATAAAGCAGACATGCAAACTATATCACAAAGCTGTAAGTGGTAAACTGCACTGTAGTCACAAAAGTGGACATGCAAATCAGTGGGACAGAGGAGGATGCCCCAGGTACATGTAGATATCTGGTCTTTGAAAAGGAGCCAAAAGCACCTGCTGGAGAAAAGCTAGCAAGCGGTGCTGGGAAAACTGATTAACCATAAGCTCACATCTCTCATCATGCACTGAATAAAATAAAAATACATCCAAATATTAAAGTGGAAACAGTGTATCTTCTGCAAGATAAAATAGGTGAAACTCTTGAAGACAGAGGCACAGGCAAGGTCTTTCTGAACAGAACCCCAATTATAAAGAAATAATATCAACAATCAACAAATAGGAGTATATTAAATCGAGGAGCTGCAAAGCAAAGGAAAACACAGTGAAGAGATAGTTAACAAAATGAAAAAAATTCTGTCAGCTACTTCTTGGATAGAGGACTAATATTAGAATAAATAAAGAACACAAAAAAAGCTAGACTCTCCAAAATGAAAGATCCAATAAAATGAGAAATTGAAACGAACACTTCTTAGAAGCCAAAATAAAAGTGACCAATAAATACATGAAAAGATGTTCAACATCTTTGGCCATTAGAGAAGTGCAAATTAAATAATACTGAGATTCCACCTTACTCAGTAAAGCGTAGCTATCATCAAGAACTCAAAAAAAAAAAAAGTGCTGGAGAGGCTAAAGAAAAAAAAGGAACCCTTCTACATTGCTAGAGTATAAACTATTGCAACTATTATGAAAGTAAGTGTGGAAATTTCTCAAAAACATGAAATTAGAAATTCTATTCAGCCCAGTTATTCCCCTTCTAGGTATCTTCCAAAAAGAATTAAAGACATCATATTACAGTGATACATGAATACCCATTTATACTAGCCCAACTTACAATAGCTAAATCTTAGAAGCAACCTATATATCCATCAATGGATGAATAGAAAAAGAAATATCATAAATAAGGATAGATTTGAGTCATGTGTAGTCATTTGAAAATAGATGTATCATGAGATAATAATGCTTAGCAAAATAAGACACAAGCTTAAATATTGCACGCTTGTCTTATATGAGAAATCCAAAGTATAAATAATTTAAAGAGTAAAATAAAAGGTAGATAACAGGATATAGGTGGGTAGGCATTTTGCAAATGGGGGGTGTCTAGCAGAGGAAGGAGGGTTTATGGATTGAACCTTCTGGAGCAGTGGGCCGAGGCACACTGGGGCCCACCTGAGCCACGGCCAGGACAGTGGAGGGGTACCATGCCGGAACGGGGGGAGCAGAATCCTGAAATGCAGGGCAGTGAGTACTGAGGTCCTAAGGCAATGATGGCAAACCTTTTAGAGCTTCCGATGGTAACAAACAGCCAGTGGTGGCACGCGTGCCATGGGCTCACCACCACTGTCCTAAAGGCCGTCACTCTAGAAAACGTGCCTTTGGCACCAGGCCCCATTGACCTGATGAGCAGGACCTGGCTTTCCTCTATCCGGATGAGTATCCTCAGCCAACAGCCATTTGGCCCCAGCCTCAGTACTCTTTTCCAAGAATCCTTCTTATTCTTTACATGGCCACACTGAGTGTTTCCTAAACCTTTCCATTCCTTTTAATTATCAGTTCCACTTTCAAATCATTCCTCTGTTGTTTTACTGTAAGTGATCAAAAGAAGCCATGAATTGCCTTGAATACTTTGTGGCTTAGACATTTCTTTTGCCAGATATCTGAGTTCTTTGCTCTTAGGAAAGTCCATGGGCCCAGGCAGAATTCCGCCAAGTCCCTTGCTGCTGTGTAAGAAGGATGGTCTTTATTCCTGTTTCCAGTGCCTTATCCCTCATGCCTGTGCGAAACCTCATCAGAATGGCCTTTCTTGCCCCTGTTTCTGAATTCCACCAACACTTTGACCATGACCACTTGAGTACACTCACACATCAGCTGATGACAGACACACACTTGGAGAAGTACATCATCAGGCCATATTACCATGTGACCATCCCAGAGCGCACACAAACAAACCTACATGGCAAAGTCAGTCCTCTGAGGACCTCTTGGGGCTGTCTGTGTAGACACCTGACTGGCTGGGTGTGTCCAGAGACCTGGTAAACACGAGATGTGAGGCTGCTGCCAGCTCAGCACAGCAGACTGTGTCACAGTAAGCATTTCTTTAATAAGTAGAGCTGTGAAATGCTAATGTATAGCACAATAGGAACATAAACCAGTAACCGAGTCATGTATTGTCATTTTCTAGTACCAGGTAATAATGTGACTGGTGGTGCAGTAGTTCTGTCAACACCAGCCATGCCACAAACACATGAATGGCATGTTGTACTACAGCCTATGGCAGCTGCATCAGCTGGAGAGGTGAATTTTTAGCTCCGCTGTAATACAGGCCACTGCCATCATCAGCCTGGTCCATCACTGATGAAAACACCGTTGTGTGGTGCATGATGCTATTCTCAAATACGGTACAGGCTTTCCCGGCAGCTCCTGTCTTCTGGGTCCTCACCAGAATTGCCCTTAAAACTTCACTAACGAAATGTTTTTCTGGCCTTCTCCTTCAAGTTCTGCCAGCCTCCACTCTTACCAAATGCCAAAGCCACATTTTCAGAAATGTTCCCCTTACTTTTTATTTGTTACAGTGATAGCCACACGTTTTGGTCACAGTCGCTGTATTAGTCTGTTCTGTGCTACTATAACAGAATACCCGAGACTGGGTGCATTAAACTAAGATTTCTCTTATAGTTCCCGAGGCTGGGAAGGCAGAGGGCATTTCTGCCACCTCATCCGTGGAAGAAGGGAAAGAGCATATGCATGTGAGGGAGTGGGTGGAAGGGGGCTAAACTCTCTAATGTGGACCATACCCAGGATGACTGAGATGGATCCATTCACCAGGGCAGAACCCTGACTCCTCATCACATCCTGAAGGCCGCTCTCTCCACACTGCCGCACTGGGGATTAAGCGTCCCACACATCCACTTTGAGGGTTACCTTCACCCGCGGCAAACCCTCATGTTACACAGAGCCTCACATTGACACAGCTCAGACAAAGCAATAGACCCCCGAGGTGCGATTTGATCTGTGCAGGGGATGTTTACATTAGTGAAGGGCACTTGGAACTTGCTTTCTCCAAGTTTTGAACACCTCCTTAAATATGCTTCTTCCTCCTCCCCAGAATTGTTCCAAATGGTCTGCGTCTCTCTCGAAGACACACTTATTCTAGTGATTTTATTTTTATGTGTAAGCAGGTGAGGCCACAGACAAGAAAAAGAAATTTAGAAATTAAAGCACCTTAAGCCTGAAATTGGAAAAAAAAAAATCTCCTAAGCCTAATGTCAATTTTAGACAAATGCCAATAATTTAAGTGAGAAATTAGAAAATTGAGATCACCACTTTGCCTCATAACTTTTATTCAAAAATTACTTTTTAAGTGCAGTGTGAACAAGTCTAAAAATAGGAATATAGTAGCACATTAAAAACAAGACAGAGTGGACAAACTCTCGCCCTCTTGAAAATTACATTCCTCTTTTGGGGATGGATTAAATATATATTAAATATTAGACAGCAATAAATGCTATGGTCACGAGAGCTGCACAGGGAACTGGTAGGCCCTGATTAGTTTTGAATACAGGCTGCAGAAAACTCACTGAGGCGCTAGCCCTCAGCAAAGAACAGAAGGAAGTGAGAGTGAGCATGCAGGCTAGATGGACAGGATCTTTTTTCAGCACTAGGAAAGCCAGTGCCAAGGCCCTGTGGCAAGAGTACACATGTATATTACATTCAAGCAACAAGATAGCAACAGTTGGCTGGGGATTTAGCTCAGTGGCTTAAGCGCCTGCCTGGCAAGCACAAGGTTGTAAGTTTGATCCTCGGTACCACAAAAAAATAAATAATAAAAAAAGCCTCTTATCATAAGCTATTATAGCCTGCCCTGTAACCATGAGGTCATAAGTTCGATCCCAGATTAAAAAAAAAAAAAAAAAAACAAGATAGCAGCAGTTGTAGCTGGAGAAGGACCAAGAAGAAAAAGCAGAAGCTGAGGAGAGGTGGTATAAACCAGGTGTGTGTCATTTTTGGAAATTTTCCCTTTTCTGAACAATAGTACAGAAGTTACAATCTTCCATTAAGTAGTCAAGAATAAACCTAGCACTTACTTAGAGCTACTGGCCTGCGAACCCATTTCCTGGTATGTCAGCACGGTGTCCTGTGGACACTGCTTCACATCACACGCTGGGACGCAAGGCTTCCAAGTCCTAACTTCAGGACCTTTCACAGCTTCCTTGCTGCCACTTTTCAGAAATTATTTGCCCAAGGAAGGAAATTCTTCCCTGATTTTCAACAGAATGCTTGGCACGCTGCCTTTTCCTATTACCAATCTAGTCACAAGCTTATTAGACCAGAGGCCAATGGTTCCAGGCGTCTGATGCTGATACAGGAGTCAGCTTCGCCGTCAGAATCACTGAATCCTAACAAGTTAAGAAATATTCCATCTCGGCAAGGAAGCTTTGACATCAGACTTACAGGCCTGCTCTCACGCTCTGTAGCATTATCAAGTATTCTCTGGAAATAGGAAAACTTAACAGAGAGAAACTGTCCCTTCTGAGAGGCATGACTTACTAATTGCAATACTTTAAAAAGTTTTCCTAGGACAAATTTTACCAAAAAGATAAACATACACTTTGACCTTTTTTTTTCTTAGTGAAAGCAAAAATCTACCTCACTGTTATGTTTTCACAGTATCAGGGAGAAGAGGATCATCTATAAAACTTCTGGAGCGACTGCTGAAACTCTGCAGTGTGTTGAAGGCTCAGACGTGAAGCTCAGTTGATTTTGTCAGCTTCAGCTTTGGGTGTGGGAGCAGCCCCAGCCACATGGCAGGCAGCAGTGCCCAGGGTGCTCCTACAGCCATCTGCACCCATCTCCTGGGGGTCAGGGGGCAACACAGAACCTATCCTCCAAATATTGGGAATCTGTGTTCTGATCTACTGGTCTGATCACTGACTATTTTTTTTAGATCAAAGAGGCACAGACAAAGAGCCATGGTGATCCCATTGCCTGCTGAGGTGACTTCCAGGGAACTTAATGGGCCAAAGCCCTTCCCTCCTTTCACTTTTGTCTTTTCCCCTTTAGGGGAATCAGATATTAGAGTCTAGGATAAAAAAGACTACACATATAAGAAATCTGGAACATGGCTGTGTGTGTCCACCGAAAGACAGACTCAGAAAAAAGATTCAAGGGGACTTCAGTTTACACCTAAGGCTGATTTCTTGAACAGGGACAGTCTTGGATGACTTAAAAATTTTTAACAAAAATCTGGAAAACCAGGGGGAAGGAAACTCTGACTTGCATAGTTATTGTTACTAAATCAAATGTCCAGTTTTTGACAAGAAAATCACAAAGTTCATGAAGAAATAAGAAAGTATGGTTCATTCAAAGGGAAAAAAAAATCAACAGAAACTATGCCCGAAAAAGATCTGATAACAGATCTGGTAGACAAAGACTTAAATAACTGTCTTAAAGATGCTTAAAGAACTAAAAGAATATGTGGAGACAGTTAACAAACTTATGAACTAATGAACACCATGAAAATATTAATGAAGAGAGAGAGATCCCAAAGAGAAACCCAAACTAAATTCTAACACTGAAGAATGTAACAAATGAAAGTTCTCTATAGGGAGGAAGACATTCTCCAGGGGGATTTAAGGACTCTTTTGAGCAGGCAGAAGAAGGAATTAGCGAACTTGAAGATGGGACAATAGAAATTATCAAATCTGAGAAATAACAAGGAAAAAAATTAAAGAACTCAAACAGAAAAAAAAAAAAGGAATTGAAAGATACTGTCAAATTGATCAATGTTTGCATTATGGGAATTCCAGACGATAGAAAAAGGACAGTGAAAATATTTTTAAAAATAATTGCTGAAGCCAGGCAAAGTGGTGCATGCTGAAGAGGACAGGGTAGGAGAATTGCTTTGAGTTTGAGGCCAGCTTGTGCCAGTAGTGAGTTCAAGGCCAGTCAGAACTATATAGCAAGTGAAAAAGAAAAAGAAAGAAAAAAACAGTAATAACAATTGCTGGCAATTCCCTGAACTTAAGGGAAGTCCTAACGCAAACACCCAAGAAGTACAGGCAACTCCAAGCAACATGAACCCATAAATAGGAACAGCAAGACATAATTAATCTTTCAGAAGAGTGAGAATCTAGAAAGCAGCAAGAGAAAAGCAGCACGTCACACAGGAAGCATCCTCAGCGACGCTATCAGCAGTTTTCCCATCAGGAACTTTAAAGACCAGAAGATAGTGGCCAATAAATTTAAAATGTTAAAAGAAAAAAATAATACATATGAAAGATGCATAAGGCAGTCTTGCAGTGTGAAATGAAAGGACCCTAGGTAGTAACTTGGAGCTTTGTGAAGAAGTAAAGCTTCAATAAAGGTAAATACATGGGCAATTGTAAATGTTATTATAACTTTGGCTCGCAACTCTACATTTTGTTTTCTACAGAACTTAAAACACTAATAAGTTTAAAAGAATTCTTGGCCAGGGATTTAGCTCAGCAGCCTAAGTGCCTGCCTTGCAAGTACAAGGTCACGAGTTTGATCCCCGGTGCCAAAAAAAAAAGAATTCTTAGTTTGTGTTCTTAGCCGTACCATACATAAAAACAGAACTTAGAACCAGGGATATAGCTAAGTGGCACAAGTGTGATTCCTGGTGCAAAAAATAAATAAATAAATAAAAACAACCAAAAGAGGTGGGGACTGAACGAACTGTTGAAGAAGCAGAGTTTTTCTGTGTTACTGAACGTTAGCCACTCTAAGTTCAAATGGAGCATTACAACTTTTAAATATAACAACCTTGATAATTAGAAGTGAAATAACTATAGAATATACACAAAAGAAATAAGAGTTTAGATGTTTTACTGCAAAAATTCAACACAAATGAAGATAGTAATGCAGGAAAAATAGGAATAAAAAAAACAAGGAATGTAAAAAGCAAATAGCAAAATCAAAGACATCCCTCCTTATCAGTAATTACTTTAAATGCAAATGGATTAAACCCTCTGATCAAAGGCTGAAATTATTAGAATGATCCAGCTCTATGCTATCTACAAGAGACTCACTTTAAATCCAGTTACAAATAGACAAAGTGAAAGGATGAATAAGAGATATAACATTCAAATACTAATAAAAGAAGAGTGACTATACTAATGCTAGATAAAATAGATTTTAATTAAGTTAAAAACATTACAAGTGACAAAGAAGGATATTATATATCAATAAGAGGTTCAAAGAGCAGGCGGATACAATTATGAATCTAATGATAGACCATCAAAACATATGAGGCAAAACCCAAACAGAATTAAAAAGAAAAGTAAATGGTTCTATCATACTTGAAGACCTCAACTTCCCATCCTCAATAATGGATGAAACAGTGAAACAGAGATAAATAAAGAAATAGAGGACTTAAATAACATCATAGATTGACTACATCTTACAGACGCACCCTGGTACGGAGTATTCTACCCAACAGTAGCAGCTTCACATTTTCCTCATGTCCACATAGACAGGTTCTAGAGTGGGCCACATGTTAAGCTACAAATTAAGACTCAAAACATTTTTTAAATACATATTATTTCATACATAGTGTCCTCTCTAATCACAACAGAAAGAAACTAGAAATCAGTAACAGAAGAAAAACTGGAAAAATCATAAATTTGTGGAAGTTAAATGCACTCTTCACCAATTAATTAGAAAAGAAGTTACAAGAAAAATCGTAATACATAGAGGTGAATGAAATTGAAAACACAACAAACCGAACTTTACGGGACACAACCAAATCATTGTTAAGGCAAAAATTCATAGCTCTAAACACTGTTATGGTTTAAATCTAAAATGTTCCCTCAAAGTCTCCTGTGTTTGGAAGCTCACTGAGTAACAGGAGAGCTGTTCTCATCGGTGGATTAATAGCTGACTTGCTGTGAGGAGATAGGTCCCATTTAGAGGTGCTCACTGGAAGGCTGTACTCCTGTCCCTGGATTCTCCTTCTTTCTCTCACTTCCACTCCCAAGGGTGAGCAGCTGTCCTCTGGCTTCCCCCTTCCACCATGCTGTTTCTGCCTTGGAACCAGCCAACCATGGAGTGAACCCACTGGAAACTGTGAGCCAAATATTCCTCACCTCTTGTAAGTTGTGGGTGTCAGCAATAGGAAAGCTGACTAATTAATACAAGTCTTGCCTGGAAACAGTAAAACAATCTCAAATCAACAGCCTAACTTTGTAATTTAAGAAATGAGAAAGAGAAGAGCCAACTAAAGTTATTGAGTAGAAAAATAAGGAAAAAAAGCCAAAAGTCATTTCTTTGGAAAGATTAAGAAAGTAGCAAACCATCAGCTAGATGGAGAAAGAAAAAAGAAGATTCAAATTACTAAAATCAGAAGTGAAAGTGGGGATATTACCATCCATTCTACAGAAACAAGGTGCTGTGAGAACAATTGTATGGCAACAAGCTGGATAACTTCAGTGAAATGGACAAGCTCCTAAAAGATGAAAAGCCAACCAAGGCCAAATTATGAAGAATTAGAAAATCTAAATCAGCTCATAACTAATAAGATCAAATCAGCAACCCAAAAGCTCATGACCTGATGACTTTTACTAGTAAATTCTACCAAACATTTAAAGAACATCTAACAACAATTCTCAGACTATCCCCAAAAATTTTTAAAGGAGAAACAATTTCTTTTTTCTTTTTTTTTTTTTTTTTGGTACTGGGGATCGAACTCATGATCCCTAGCTTTCCACTCAGGCACTTAAGCCACTGAGCTAAATCCATAGCCCGAAGAAACAATTTCTAATTCATTCTATAAGGCTGGTATTACACTGAGAGCAAAAACAGTCAAAGCCATTGTGAGAAAACTGCAGGAAAATATCCCTTATAAATATTTATGCAAAAATCTTCAACAAGATGCTAGGAAACCAAATCCAACAGCATATTAAAAGAATTATATATTACAACCAAGTACAGTTTATTCTTGTAATACAAGGATGGTTCAACATTTGAAAATTGATTGATGTAAGATACCACTTCACTAGAATAAAGGTGGAAAACAATGCCATCTCAATACAGAAAAAGCATTAACAAAACTCAATATCCTCTCATGATTGAACAAACACTCAATAAACTAATAAGATTAGAAGAAAATCAGTTCAACATAATAAAAACCATACATGAGAACCTCAGAGAACATCACATTACATGTTCAAAGACTGAAATTCTATCTATGATGAGGAAGAAAATAAGGATACCTACTTTCATTGTTTTTACTCAATACAATACTAGAATTTCCAGACAGAGCAATTAGGCAAAAGAAAGGGAAAAAAATCCAAATTACAAAACAAGTAGTAAAGTTATCTCTGTTCACAGACGCTATCATATGAAAAACTATACGTTGAAAACTCTAATGATATAAAGCCCCCAAATATTTTAACTAATAAATGAATTCAGCAAGATAGCTGTACACACATCCATTTCATTTCTATATACTAACAAAGAACAATCTGAAAAGGAAATTATGTAAACAACTTTATCAATAGTAATATCATGAAAGAATAAACGACTCTGGAATTAACACCTAAATAGGTGGAAGACAAGCATGATAAAAACTATAACGCAGGAAAACTAAAAAAAACCCAAAAAACAAAAAACCCTGCAAAGCAGACTAGGATGTAACTCAACCTACCATGCTGAAACCCCTGGGTTCAATTCTTAGCATCCAAAACAAACAAATAAGCAAAATTAGAAAACATTGTTGAAAGAAAGTATAGACATAAATTAACTGAAACATATTCCAGTGTCCCTGGATTGGGAGATATTATTTTAGAGATGCCAGTTCTGCCCCAAGCAAACTACAGATTCAGTGAAATGTCTGTCACAATCCTAATAAATGTTTATTTATTACACAAATAGAAAAACCACCCTAAAATTCATATTGAATTTCAATAGTCCCAACTTTCCAAAACAAACTTAGCAGTATCTTAGAAGACTCACATTTTCTGATGTGAAAATTTCTACAAAGTTATAGTAATCAAAACAGTATGGGGCTAGCATTAAAGTGAATAAAATAAACTCTTAATTGGATGTGGGGTACACACCTGTGACCCTAGCACTCTAAGAAGCTAAGGCAGGAGGATAGCAAGTTGAACCTCACCCTGGGAAACATAGCAACTTAGTGAGACCCTGTCTCAAAATAAAAAATAAAAGAGCTTAGGATGCAAGAGTATGCAAAGGTCCTGAGTTCAATCCCAGTATCTCAAAAAACAAAACAAAACAAAAAAACAAAACAGAGAGAGAGAACAAAACTGTCACATATACAGTCAAATGATTTTGGCAAGAGCAGGGAAGTCTTTTAAACAAATAGTGTTGAGAAAACTGGATATCCACGTGGAAAACAAAGAACTTGGACTCTTACCTAACACCCTTTAAAAATTCACTCAAAATGGATAAAAGACCTAAATATAAAACCTATAATACTAAAACTTTTAGGAGTAAATGTGTGTGTAACACTGGGTCAGGCAATGATTTCTTGAATATGACACCAAAGGTGCAAGTAACTAATGAGAAAAACAAAATAGACTTCATAAACATGAATCCAAAGATCATATCAACAGAGTGAAAAGGCATCACACAGAATAAGAAAAAAACTCTTTATAAATCAGATATCTGATAAGGGTAATATCCATAATACACAGAGAATAAGTAAAACTCAGCAACAAAAAAATAGGTCACCAGTTCATAAATAGGCAAAGGACTAAAATAGATGTTTCTCAAAAGATGATAAACAAGTGGCCATTAAGCACTTAAAAAGATTTTTAGCATCACCGATTATCCAAGAACTGCAAATCAAAACTACAATGAGATGCCACTTCGTGCCCGTTAAGACAGCTGCTATCCAGGCAGAAAATCCACATGAGTGTTCTCATGTGGGGCACATACTTACACCCCAGCACTCAAACGGCTGAGGCAGGAGGATCCTGAGTCTGAGGATCCTTTGTAGAAATGTGAGACCTGTTCTCAAAATAAACTAAAACCAGATAAGTGTTGATGAAATGTGGAAAAAATAGAACTTTATGTCTTCTTGATAGAAATGTTAGAAGTGGTATATCCACTATAGAAAACATCACTGTTCTTTAAAAAAATTAAAAGTAGAACTATTATGTAATTAAGCAGTTTCACTACTGAGTATATGCCCAAAGGAACTGAAAGTTAAGTCTCAAAAAAAACTCAGTCTTAAACACGTACATTCATGTTCATAGCAGCAATATTTACAACTAAAACATGGAAACAACCCAGGCATACTCAAGAGGCTAAATGGATAAGCAGTCACAAATACCCAATGCTATGTTATTAATCCTTGAAAAGGAATGACATTCTGGCATGTGTTGCAGCCTGGATGAACCTTGAGGACATTATGCTAAGTGAAATAATCCGGTCATAGAAGGTCAAATGCTCTATGAATCCATCTACGTGGGTACTCAGAGTACTCAAGACCATATGGAGAGAAATTAGAATAGTTGCTGCCGGGCCCTGGGGGAAGAAGGAATAGAAAGTGATTGTTTAATAAGTACTGAGTTTCACTTTCAAAAAATGAAAAGGAATAATGGTTATCATCAAGAAATCAAATAACAAATGCTGGTGAGGCATCAGGAAGGAAAAGGAACCCTTCTACATTGTTAATGCGTGTAGGGAGCGGCGTGATAGCTTTATAGCTGCCGCTCCATCTCTCCCTCCTGTGGGCATCCGGTGCGTCGGCCTACATTTCCCAGGATCCTCTCCCGCCCGACCCAGGAAATGACGGCGACCTATCCGTAACTTCCCGCCTCCGCTTCTTGATAAGCCAGGAACATTTTTCAATAAACGAGGCTTGATTGGGAACCTTCAACTTGTCTCCGTCTCTCTCTCTTTACCCAGCCCCTCGCCCCGTTTTCCTTCCTCCAGGGGAAAACTCACAGTTTGATCCGCAGGCCGGATCAAATGCGAATGTAAACTAGTACAGTGGCTATAGAAATAAGCATGGAAATTCCTTCTACAACTAGAACTTCCATTTGACCAGGTATTCCCTCTCTAGTTATCTTCCTGAAAGAGTTAGAAGCATCATATTGCAGTGATACATACATACCCATGTTTACAGCAGCAAAATTCATAATAGTTAGATCTTGGAGGTAACTCATATGTCCATCAACAAATGAACAGATAAAGAAAATGTGGGATTTAGACATAATGGAGTACTGCTCTTCCATAAAGATCTGTAGGACAATGAGTGCACCTTGAGACCATACTGTTAAGTGAAATACATCAGACACATGGGCTTAAATATCACATGGTTTCACTTACATGAGAAATCCAAAGTACAAATAAAAAGCAAGATAAACTATAGATAATAATAAGTAAGGAGGTATATCTTTCTTAAATAGGAAGGGGATCAAGTAATTGGGAGGGAGGAAAAAATGTATTACAATATATTCTGTATATAGATCAACACACAAGGACTGTAAACATTATATACTGCAAACATGCACTTAAAAAAAAGACAAAAAGAGCTGTGAAGGTGGATGGTGGTGATTATTGTGCAACATTATGAATGTATATAACACCAGTGAACTGTACACTTTAAAGTGGTAAAGATGGTAAACATCAATACTTTACAATTTTAAAAATGCCATAAAAACTTACATTACAAAACACTGTATTGTTGAAAAAAAAACCCACAACCACCACCTCCACTAGAAAACCTTTAATGGCTTGGGTTCACAGAGCTGAGGGAACATTTTTAAAATATCCATTCCTTTTTTAGTCCATGATAAGCTACTCAAGAGGAGTTCAAACATTAATAAAGCTTTTTAGCACTGTTACTTTGTGGATTGTGAGACTAGCAACTTGTACCCAAGTTCTGATAATATCTTCAGAATATTTCTGATGCCCAGAAGTGCCACTGTGGCCATGAAACAAGCCAGACTGCCTTGAAAGTGTATGTTGGTCACATATTGATGACTTATTGAAATCCTTTCCACCTATTAATGGAGCTTAAGGCAAAGGGATACCACAAGAGCTAGCTAATCCAGGCTGTAGGCCACTAGCTGTGTATCCTAGAAAAATAACATCCACTTCAAGTCTGGGTTCCTCTTTCTACAAAATGTAAAGAAAGATATTCAAAAGATGAGTGGAAATATTAAAAGAAACAGGTCTGGCATATGGTTGGTACGGTCATGGTGGTCACACCTTGCTTGCACTTTGAAGAAATTGCTCATTTCTAGAAAGGAAACTCTCTTTCTTTATTTTCAACATAACCCCTGCCATGCGATTTTCTATTCTCAATCTCTTTTCAATTTTAATAGACTGCAGAACTATGATTCTAGACTCTTGGTGCCATCTGTGTATACTGCTGAGGTTGTATAATCTTGTTAAATTAAGAAATAGCTCCTCTTGCAAGTGGTCTTTAACCTCAGACACACCAAAGTGACATTGGATGTCACTTTAATTTTTGCCAACTATGGATGAGTACCAAAGCCAACCATGACCACCATTATTTGAGAGGTGGAGTACACGCTGACTTACCTGACTTGCCCAAGACCTCATTCTTTGCTCCCATAGCTCTATTCTGTAGCAAAGCTCCCACAGCACTAGTAACAGTTGGTTCTTTCTTGGGAGTCACCTGAGCCTTATCCTACAGAAAGAAAGAGAGAGACAAGAGACAGAGCACAGTACTGTAACCTCAGGTACCAACTGGAGCTAAAGCTGTTTCCACTTAACCAACAGATTAGAGTCATCTGCAGAGACAGGGGACAGACACATACCCTGCACCTCTGCTCACTTGGGTCCTGTTCCCCCATCACCACCAGCACCACCACAGTTGCTCAAAGCCATTTCTGAGTTTTGGAGTTTTCACTCCACAATCAAGTCTTTGGAGTCAGTGGCGGTATATTTACCCTATAAAATTGGTTGGAAGAGACATCAGAAATCCCTTTCTTTCCAGAAAGATAGAGTTGTGAAACATTTTTTTCATTACACTTGAAGACAATTTTGTTTTCTAACATGAACAGAGAAAAAAGTCAGACTGACTGGCAGCAAATGTTTTAAGCATGGAATTCCAGAGTCCCCGGGTTATCTCAGTCCTCCCAGAGCAGTGGCAGAACGGTGGGATTAGCCTGAGATAGGGCCAACAGGCTTCCCCCAGGGCCCCTTTCATCTTGCTCTAAACCACCTCCAGTCCCTCACAAGCTAGGGTCAGAGATAACCTGTTACTGTGCGTGAGAATTCCCTCCTGGAAAAGGGAGTTTGTGAGATTACAGCAGGCAATTCATCCCCATCCAAAGCAAGCTATTTTTAGTGGCCCATATTGGGCTCTTTGGGCTAAAGATACGATGCATTTTTAAAGTTGATTATGTTTAAAATGGAAACACAGTTAACAGCCTTTCAAGACCGAAGCCACCCCTTCCTTCTTGCTCCATTTCTGAATGAGCATCACTATTAGTCAAGGTCCCACAGTGGTGATGATGGGATGCTTGACAGTGAGTGACAGAATTCAGAGAGTGAGCAAAGAGGTCTCTTCTGTATTCCCAGGCACTGCTAAGCTCTGGAAAACAAGGACAGGGACAGTGCCAGCTAGCCTTCTGCAGGGCTGAGGGACACTTCCATTTGCTGCTTCCCTGTGTCCTCTTTGGCCCCAGGAATTCGCTGCCCTGTGGACTGGTGGTTTAAAGAACCATCTGCAGAAATGTAATTGGTCCTCTACTGCTTTACAAAGGGAAGAGAAAGGGGCTGGGGATGTAGCTCAGTGGTATAAGCGCCTGCCTGGCAAGCATAAGGTCATGAGTTCAATCCCTGGTACCAAAAACAACAACAACAACAACAACAACAACAACAACAACAAAAGTGAAGAGAGAGTTACACTTAAGAAACATTTCCAAAATTAGGTTGAATTTGAGCCTTCTAACAGCAAACATTTCTTCCATCAATTATTCTGCATCCTTCCCCACACACCCTATTAGGACTCTTACTCTGGGACCTCATTTTCCCCTGTTGCAATCTAAATCAGCAGGCCACTTTGCAGATACTGACCTTCCAGCCTGCAAATTGCAGCTAGTGAGCTCATTTTAAATCTTACAGAGGAAATGTTCACTTGCCTTTGAAGATGCTCTGGAATCCCCTCCACAGCTCTCCTTATGTCAACTAAACCACTGCATCTTGTGCTGTTTCTAAGTCCCTTCTTTGAAATCCAAATCCCTGATTAACCAGTACCTATCTTGGATGGTCTGGTATATGTAGATGTACAATAACTCCCTACTCTCGTGGGGAGGGAGGGAGGGAGAGAGAGATTAAAATCCATCATCTGTAGCATATGCTTGTGATGGAAAGGGTCCCACCCCTATTAGGTACTGGATTTAACGGAAGGATTTCTAAATAAGCTGTATGCTCAGAGTATACAAGACCAATTTAATACTTTTCTCGGTGGCTGAGCCATGCTTATGACACTAATGGCTTTTATACTGTACCATGAGTTATGTCACTGTGACTTTGATGTATATGGAGCTGTTTGCTGATGCCAGTCCTATCTATGCCTGCAAAGCTATTGTTATCCAGCTAGTCCCTTTCCTTATGGGCACCCATTTGCAATGGAGGCTTTGATTCATCTGCATTCCCCTTTAACTTGCTGATTCTGTGGCTCTGAAAACCCTGAAGATCCCCACCCCCAACCATAGGCCAGAACACATGACCTGTGGGGTGCCTTCCAGGAGATACCCCATCCAGGCCAGTTCCACTCAGAGTCCCAGTTCTTCTCTGGATGGTTTAGGCTGATGATTACCACTAAATAAACAAGGTGTTATTGTAACCTTGCAGAAACACTTTTTATATATCCCAGCCTTCATCCTAAGAACTCTACAGCATAATATATTTAAACACCCAAAGGTTCCAGTCCTGCAAAGATAATTTCAAAGGAAGTGACAATAGTCAGCTCTCTTGACTTGTTCATTCTTACGGTGCTAGCTGAGAAGCCTGAGCAAATTCTCCTTGCTTTCCCCAGGTAATGCAAGGACATGAAACCCACAGCTGGATATTTACCTGAGCTATTGATGCCAATTTAGCTGCAGTCTGGGCTGGATCAAAGACTCGTCGAGAAGACTGATCTTTGCAGAAATTAATATGCCGACTGGCAGCAGTTTCATTAAATCTCCTCATACAATATGGGCATTGGATATAGTCTGAATGTGAAGATAATAACCGAGAGCCAATTAACAATTCAGAAGCAAATATGGAATGGACTCTATAAGTAGAATATGAACAGCATGAAGAACAAGGTCCCAAACTCTAGTGTGAGACAGAGCAATGAGACAGAGTAGGAGGCAAGCAAGGGCCGACATAAATGAGGTTGCAGGAGAAATTTTACTCCCTAAGCACTCATTTCAATCAAGAGTATGCCCATAAAATGTGTATGTGACATCTTTCCTTAGCAGATCCGTTATACTTCAGAACTTCCCAATTAAATGGATTGTCTATTAAATCCTTATGTAAAGAAATCAGCCCAGAAATGGAACACGTTAGTATTGACGGTGAGGAAAGACACTGAAAATCCAAAATGAAGCATAGGCTATGGTACTGGGTGAGGCAGGAGGCCATACAGAAATGATTGCTTTACAGAGAGAGATAAGGTTTCATTTCAAAATGTGGGTTTGGGGTGAGACTAGAAGGTAATGCTGCTGTGTCACTAGTAGAAAGAAATACTGCTTTTGCAGCAACTGGAGTCATTTCACTTTACTAGGTGAGGAGGCAAATAATATGTTCAGGAAAGTAAAAGGATAAAAGATGTTAGGGGTCAAATAATCCGAGAAGAAACAAAGGAGGGGTGATGGGAAAATGGCCTCAGACTCAGCTTCAGCTTCGGGGGATGCGAATTCCAGGCAGCTCTTGCTGGCCTGCTAAGTCCTCTGGGATTCTGCAAAATACCTTTGTGTCTGAATGTTTCTTTCAGTTGCAATGATCAGACAAGACCAAGCGGGAAGTGAGAAAGATGTAGGTCTTCTTGGAATGTGGAGCTGTTTGTAGCAAAGCTAAGTCAGGGCCTCCCTGTCTGAAGCAGGCAGGGATGGAATTTGCTCTGTTTTGACTTGGGCAACTTTAAAGGATAACAAAGGGGATATGAGTGACATAACGGAAACTCCCCCCAAGGTTCCTAGAGGAGGCCAACCTTAAACTCAGCATAGCAGTTTAAACCAGCACAGTCAAAATTCCTACATTCTTAAACAGTTCGGGCCATTTTCTATCTGAACAAATCATGTCCTAGCTGCCTAAAATGTAGAAATTGTGAGCACTTAGAAATTACCTTCCTGGTAATTTCACATTCTGAAAGGCAGTACTAAACAATCAAAATTTCCTGAACACGTAATTGGTGGCAGGAAAATTTATAGATGGGGAAACTTTAGCTATGAGATTGGGGATGCCCTGCCTATCCAGCCAAGGAGTGAGCATGCCAAACCAGAAACAAAACAAAGCAACAAAAATCCCACCACGAAAAACGTCTTCACAGTAAACAGGTCAGACAAGACAGCATTGGGAAAGATGCAGAGGCCTGGAACCTGCAGGACTGGTTTGGAGCTTGCAATGCCTGTGAACTTGGGCAAGTTACTCAACTTCCTTAAGCCAGTTTCCTCAGCACCATTCGTATCACCTGTCTCACTGGGCTGCTGCAAAAGTTAACTACGATTATCCACACGCAAACTCGGCATAGTAGGAGGGGAGGAACAGACTGAGTATTTCATAAACGCTAGCTCTAGTGTGGCAAGGTTGTGCTTTCAACTACCAAGCAGGAAGGGATGCGACTGGCTAGGAGAAAACTAACATTGGAAGTACTATGATGATTCAGAGCTCATCAACAATGCTGCAGAAAAACCTTATTAGAACTTGGGGGGGTGGTGAGCAGGGTGGTTATTTCTTCAGTTTTTGTCAACTAGAAACGTCTTACATCAGCGTCAGCAATGCTGCTGCCATGAACCCTACTCGATTAGACGAAGACATTGACTGTGGCAATTCTGAGCTGCTTGCTCAACCTCCGTCACCCATTGTCACCCTTCTGCTTATCAGGCATGATGTGCCACCAGGAGGGTAACCAAGTACAGTTATAGTTCCCTGCTAACAAAGTATTGGGGATGGTGAGATAGATAGACATTTGCCACCTGGCAGGATAAGCTATGGGGACGGGTGCGGGGGGGAGTGGGGGGCCCTTTGGAGTCCACAGGACGCATGAGCTGCTCAGTTGCTGGGAGTGGGTGGGAGTCTGCCCCCTGCATTATGCTGAATGTCGAACACTCTTGAGAGTGGAGAACATTATTTTTCTACAGCAAGCATCTAAGTGTGGCACCCTGAGCCACATGTTCCCTCCTCACCTCAGAGTCACCTTTCTTCACCTGTCAACACCACTTTTATAAAAATTACCATGTCCCATGTGTTTCAATAGAGATGATTTCAAATGTCAGACCACAAATGCATTCTGGTGGCCAAGTTTCGTACAAAATTAAAGTAGAAGCATAAGCGTCATTTTTAAATGCAAACACTGAGGGAGACACCACATAAAATAGTGTCCGAATGTCTCAGGCCTCTAAGAATAACCCCAGTTCTAAATATTGTACATCACTGCCCCTATAAAATATCACAATATCCTGGAAATGTAAATCATCCTCTGACTCGGTTACATCAGTAAAGAGTAGAATACATGCATGAATATCACAAAAACTGAGGCAGGAAAGAAAAAGGAATGACTTGCAAACACAGGCATATGAGGCCATATTATATATAACTCTAGTCGTGTGTATGCATTTTCTAGTACTTAAACCTGAGAATAGGAGCTGGGGATTTAGCTCAGCGGCATAAGCGCCTGCCTTGCAAGCGCGCAGTCGTGAGTTTGATCCCTTGTATAAAAAAAAAAAAAAAAACCCTGAGAATACTGGGTAATATAACATTCTTGCAAAATCAAAATAATCAAGTCATGATGAAAATGTGCTATTGTATAGAATTATTTTACATGTTACATATAACTATAGTTAAATGCACAAGAAATAATTTATTTATAAAACTGTATTTTGGCATAAAAATGAGAAAGGAAAATAAACTGAACATGCAATGAGGACTTTCAAGGGGAAATTTTTTTTTTAAAGAAAATAACCCTCACACTTTAGATACAACTTAGTAATGAGAAAAATTCACACAGTACAATATTTGACATGGTTTCACTTATTCAACTAAAGGACTATAAATTAGCCCTCTACTATATAGCTTCTAATTCTAAAACAAAGCTATTTCTCATAAAAGATGGTTTTGTCCCACGAAATTTGTTACTTTCATAGTATCAAAATTGTAGCCACAGGTTTTTCTAATGAGCCTCTCAAGACAGCACATTATCTATTTTAAGCTACATTTTCATCGTTACCCAATAAAAGTGAAAGCAATTATGCAGATTATTTGATGATACAGAAGCTTAGATCATGTGTTTGATAGATAACTTTTAGTATGATCTCACTGTGACATTTTGTTTTTGTACTTTTTCAGATGATCTGAAGGATAATTTACATGCAATAAAATTTAACTATGTTAAGTGTACAGTCTAACAAGTTTGGACAAATGTGCCACTCTAATTAACATAGAGTACCTTTTCATCACTTCCAAATTTCCCTCAAGCTTCATTTTAGGTGTAGACCTCTAGACTCCAGCTCCACTTTCCTGTCACTATACACAAGTTTCACTTGATCTCTAATATCATATCATAGAACATCCACCCTCCTGCATGTGTAGCTAAGTAGTATTTCACTTTATAAATATTCCATAATTTGCTTGTTGGTTGCTGGTGGATTTCCAGGTTATGCTACATAAATAAAGCCATGAACATTCACATATAAGACTTTTCTGTGGACATTTTTTTTTTTTTGCAAGAGTATCTAAAAGTAGAACTGCTACACAGGTTAAGTGTTTGTTCAAGGAAACACAAATGCAAAGTGTTTTATTTGGTATCATTTTGCAACTTGTCTGTTCAAATACAATTCTTGTCTTCTTCTTAGAGGGTTATAAGAATTTCCTTATTGAGCTGTAAGAGTTTCACTGGATGGATGGATGGATGGAATGATATTGCTGAGGACTGAACTACAGCCCCAGCCCTTTTTAATTTCTAATTTTGAGACAAGGTCTTGCTAAGTTTCTGAGTTCCCCAGGTTGGGCTTGAACTTGTGATCCTCCCACATCAGCCTCCCAGAGTGCTGGGAATAGAAGTGTGCCATCAAGCCTGGCTCTGTTCTTTATATATTCTTGACATGAGCCCTTTTGCAAATAGATGTTATAAATATTTGCTCCCAACTTATAGGTGGCCTGTTTTTACTGATATCTCTCAAAATGTAAATTTTTATTTTTCATGAAGCCAAATCTACTACCAAATTTACCAAAATTTTAAAAACTGTTAGTATTTGTGTCCCATCTGAGAAATCTTTGTGGACCAATTTTTTAATTTTTTTCTACATATTTTATAGTTATGGCACTTAGGCAAATGATGCATTTTGTATTAATATTTATGTGTATTGTAAGAATCAGAGTTCATTTTTCCCATATGGATATACAGAATCATTTGTTATTCTACAGTCATTTGTTGATAAGACCACCCTCCTCCCCTATTTAAAATTATCTTTGCGAGGCAGCCAGCATGCCGCTCTGGTAAGTGGCTGTGGCCTCCCAAGCTGCGGCTGCCATAGGGCAAGAACCATATCAGCATTTCCTGAGATCCACACCATGCTGGAACTTGGGACACTGGGAAAACAGGCAGCCAGCATGCCACTCTGGTGGGCAGCTGTGAGCCTACCGGGGTGCGGGCTAAGAATCAAACATCCATCTCATCTGCCCCCCCCCCCACTAGCAAGTGAGAGCCAGAGATCTGAGCATCGCTTGGGAGTTTGACTATATGCAATATAGCAAATAAGGGGAATTTTCTTCTGCCATCTCTTTAAAGGCAAATATTTTTATCTCTGTTTTGCTCTGTTCTGATCAATGGTATTGCTCTATTCAACATTCTGTTTTTATAATTTCGGTATTTCCTTTAATATTGCTCTACCTGATCGAAGGAACAACTATTTTTTTTTTAAATCAGTACCAGGGATTGAACTCACGACTGCATATTTGCAAGGCAGGTGCCTATGCTGCTGAGCTAAATCCCCAGCCCCTGAAGGAACAACTATTGTGAAGAAAACCAGATATACTATTGTACCTATTGCTGTTATCCCAGTAACCTGCTGTGAGGTTCTGCACCAATTTCACTGCACTGCCTCAACTGGCTTTGTCCTGTCTTGTTCTGCTGTACTTTACTACCTTTAAAATAAATTTTAAAAAGTAAAAAACAACAAAAAAACAGATCAAGGTACTGAGCAAGATGAAACATGATGTAACTAAACAGATAATGGACTTAAAAAGCAAAAGGAGGGATTGCAAGATGGCTGACTGAGTGGTGGCATAATAAGAGAGCCTCTCTGAGGAAAAAATAAATAAAAACAACTCAGACACTGGAATCTGGCAACATGGAGAAAGCCAGACAAAAGGAGAGGAATTCTTATGACCCAGGAAGAAACTGAGGAAAAAAGAAAAAGAAAAAAGAAAGAAGAAAAACAAGCATGGACAGAGGGCTGGAACTGGACAAGTCCCGATCACTGTACTGGCACGTCTTAAAGTCAAGTGACTCATAATCGAGCTGAGATTGCGGCCCTGCCAGAGCAAGGGTTGGTGAGCTCCAGACCCACGGCTGGAGGAGGCGCTGAGACAGGGAGTAGAAACAGCCAGTCGAGCTGCACGAACTTTGGTGAGTGATGGGGACAGGATTCCCCAGAGCGGGAGGACTGGCTGGGTGACATTTTGGAGTTGGGCAGGGCCGGCTTGAATCAAAACCCGAGGCAGCGTCCGCTGATGACGCCTAGTCCAAAGCAGATTGGTGGGATCTGCTCGGGCAGGGCCACACCCCTGGTTGAAACCCAATAGCCAGGGGATGAGGCTTTTCTGGGCCAGTGGCATCCCCAGGGAACACACAAACTTGCTGAAGCATGAACTGGTTGACTGGCATGGGGGAGGAGCCAGCTCTCAGCGTGCAACTTGCAGATCTGCTATGGACTGGGTGGGGGGGTACTTCCCTAGCAAGTGTGCTGCAGAAAAACTGTAAGCAAAACGAAAGGCCCAGAGACCTCCACCACCCACCTGTCTGAAGGGGGCCAAAAACATGACAAGACAGAGAAAGAGCAAAAGGTCCCCAACTGCGGAACCAGAGAAAGTGAGTCCAACAGAGGTAAATGTAGAGGAGGTTGAGAGCAGCAAACCTGTAATGGCAGAGACAGCCTCATTGGAAATAAAGAAATACATCTGTGACCTCATCGTCAAATTTAAATCTGAAATCCTAACTCAGGTGAAGCAAGATATAAGAAGATTAATAAAAGAAGTCCTGGGTAATCCTCAAGTAGACTCAAATGAAAGAATAGAGGAACCCAGAGAAAAGAGAGAAGCCTTTGATGAAGAATATAAACAAAACCTAGAATATATGAAACAGATCCAAAGAGAATATCAGGAAATTAAAAACTCCATTGAAACCTGGCAAAACATTTTAACAGAAACTAAAGACAAACTTTCAAAACTTGAAGATAGATTTGCAAAGTATGATCATGAAAGGAAGGATCTCTTAAAAATAACAAGGAACCAGGAAGCAACAATACAAAGGCTAGAAGATGACAAGAGGATTTATAAGCTAAGTATAAAATATGTGAATGAAGATGCAGCAACAAATACAAATGAAATAAAAAGTCTATTCACAGATATAATTAAGGAAAACTTCCCAAACATAGGTAACAGAAGTGAAGTTCAGATAAATGAGGCATACAGAACTCCAGCCAGCTACAACCAAAACAGATCTACACCCAGACATATAATAATCAGGATCCCAGAAATCCATCACAAGAACAGAATATTAAAAGCAGTCAGAGAAAAGAAACAGATTACCTATAAAGGAAAACTCATCAAAATCACAGCAGACTTCTCAATGCAAACCATCAAATCAAGA